>OY987320.1:5000-281703 GCA_963920655.1 Geranium rotundifolium
AATATGCATAACCACCACCTATTTTCCCTCTCTACTCCACTACGCATTGAATATACATCGTTGCGTTCATGGGCGATTCCACCGATTTTTAATTTCTAATTCTATTCTTTTCTTTTCTGAGTTATTATACACAAGTTTTCTTCATCGAAGCTGCACATTAATTAGGATTTACAGAGATTTCCTTCATCAGAGACGGGGCTACGAGGCTACGACATAGGGCATATCTTTCAAACAGAAAAATTCAACACTGCAAAACTGTAAGTGTCTCACTCTTCAATATTCATTCACTTATCCACACAATCGATCAAATACCTAATTCAAATGTTCAACACAATTGATCCTTTGCATTCATTATTCACTGCTTGTACATTTTTTTTTTTTTTCTCAACATTATATGACAAAACATACAACACGGCTACTGTATGAGCAAAATCTCTTGTCTTTCACCGCCGTATTGGAAGCATTTGTGCATCAGCCTTATATTCTCCAAGAATGTTGACAATGTTTTACCAATAATCGATTTTCTTACCTGCCTAAATATGTCCTCTTATATGAAGTCATCAGTGCATTCTGTTCTTCTCCATGTTTGGATGATTGTTTTTCCGTTGTTCACTAAATGCGATAATTCCATTTCATATGTTTTACATTTTAAATCAAACACTACTAAAATGTTTCTTACTGCACTACAATTCTGTTCACAGACTCGGACTGTCTTGGATTCAAAATGATGCTGGAGCTTCTTTGGACACACGCCATTAGTTCCTTGCCTGCGCACTGCTAACGACTCATTCTCCTCTGTTCAACCACACTCACTGTACACATATCAGTTTGGTATCAACTCACTTTCATCTTACATCCATGTTTATGGCACCACTGTTTTCCAGTTTCTTTTACTTATCTCCTCAAGCAACCATTGTTTCCTCTGTCCGCTTCACTATCACACCACAGTTGTTATACACATACACTTAAGTTCTGTGGATAATTGCATGCTTCTCCCAAAGTTTCTGAATTTTTCCTACTAGTTCACACCAATTTCCTGCACATTTACTATGTCACGATTCTCATTTTCTCGTATTTTTTATACCTTGTAAATTATCCTCCTGGGGTTTTCACCAATGGCAGTACTTCATTTCATACATTCATGCCTTCTACATGTCTATTTCTATAACTAAGTCTTCAGTTCACCAAGTGAGGGAATCTATACCCGTGCTGTAAGCTCTTCTTAATCAATAGGTAAACGACTCCGGTCTTAGTAGTTGGATCATCAATATACTTCCATTCTTCAATCCTCACAATTTTTTCTACTGATATCACTTCTGTTTGAGGAGATTATGTCTTCACTCCATGCTTGTCATCTCGGTTGGGAAAGTTTCTTTTTCTTTGGGGAATGAATGTTGTTCCTTTTTTCTATCGCATACAAGTTTAGTTTTACCATGATTAATCTCCTCTACAATGACGTGCGGAGCTCGCCTTTTCATTTCTAGCCATTCGTCTCGTATACAACAGTAGTTCACGTCAACCCCTGTCTAAGCTGTCATCACTGTTACCTGTGGGTGAACGTTAAATGAAGAATTCCACAATTTTAAATTTTGTTTATCAATCTTCAGCTATATCCTTTGTTACTTACAGATATGACTCACTGAAACCTTCACTTTTAACACAAATGTAGCTCCATTGCCAATATTTGTTTCCTTCTAATCAATGACCGTATAGGGGTCCACCTATGCTTCCCGCAGATACGATCTACAGTACCATATTCTTGTTCTCCAAATTGATTTAATCATTCCACTGCTTTCGCCCCTTCAAGCACCGTTATACAAGGAGATCCTAACCTACATGTTCACTGCCCAACGCCTACACTACACCACGTTTTTCTTCTACTCTTCTACTTTTCATTTTAGGCTTCACCGTGTGGTAACATCTCCCAACAAGATTACTCACTCACGTCGACACAGTAACTACACTGCTCGTTAAGTAATAAAGGGAATGCAGCTTACGACCCTCATATATCAACCCCACGGACGACGAGATGTAAGCCTACTGGTTCAAATGCTTAGGTTTATGAAATTCAAATCAAGTTCACACTTGGTAAGTACTAATCTATTTGGGTCACGTTCATATCGATTTTCTTACCTGACTAAATATGTCCCTCTTATATGAAGTCATCAGCGCATTCTGTTCTTCATGTTTGGATGATTGTTTTTCCTTTGTTATCTTCATTTGGGTTACCTAATTATTATTACATTTCTGCTGAGTGACTGACATGCAATTCATATTCATCTCCATCTTTTTCAATATTTACCCTCATTATTAGAAGCATTTTTGTCTCTAATTCCATAATGCATTACCTTCTTTCAGTTCATACTGCTGTCTATTGTTTTCATTTTTACAGTCCTTCGTAACTGATCTTTGTGACAAGTTCACAAGCATCATTCTCTATGACCATTGTTTTCTGTCCCCTAACTATGACCCCACAGTTGTTATACACATACACTCCTATCAATACTGAAGTTCTGTGCATAATTGCATGCTTCTCATCTCGGTTGGGAACGTTTCTTTTTCTTTTGGGAATGAATGTTGTTCCTTTTTTCTATCGCATACACTCATTCACTATTACCTGTGGGTGAACATTAAATCAAGCCGAATTCCACTATTTTTTATTTTATTTATCAATCTTCAGCCACATCCTTTCTTACTTACAAATATGACACGAATGTACCTCCATCGTGAATATTTGTTTCCTTCTAATCAATGAACGTATAGGGGTGAACCTAATCTTCCCGCGGATACGACCTACAGGACCATATTCTTGTTCTCTCCCAATTGGGTTAATCATTCCACTGCTTTTCCCCCTTCAAGCACCGTTTATTGAAGGAGGTCCTAACCTACATGTTCACAGCCTATACCATCACATTTTTCTCACTCCAACGCCTACCATACAACACGTTTTTCTTTTCTTATCTCTTCTTATGGATTCTTCTTCTCTTCCAAAGATTCTAGATTTCTTTCTCCCACTCTTCTACTTTTCATTTTAGGCTTGGGGATAGTACTCTCGACCGTTTGGTAAGATCTCGCAACAAGATTACTCACTCACGTACACACAGTAACTACACTGGTCGTTCATTACTAAAGGGAATGCAGCTTACGATCCTCATACATCAACACCACGACGCGATGTAAGCCTACTGGTTCAAAAGCTAAGGTTTATGAAATTCAAATCAGGTTCACACATGCTAAGGTACTAATCTATTTGGGTCACAATGATAACGATGATTCTAGATTACAATTGTTTTTCTGTGTTGAATAGATAGTCCCACCAACCTTTTCAGATCACCCCTTCAACGCATTGCAATTGCATGTTCTGTCTACTTTTTCCTCCTACCACTTTTTCATTTCATTTCATCTCATTTCATTTCATTTCAATTCATTGCTGGACTAACTGGACAGACCATATATTGTATTCCATGTTAGTATGCTTATCAGCCACAAACAAGTGATTGAATAAGTCTTCCATATGGCACTGCCACTCAATTCTATCTCATGCCTTCCAATGACAATAACAGACGTACTAGTGGGAAAGAGGGCGGGAGGGGGGTTGAGCCTTGAGATATGTATTCTAAGTCAAATTCCTGTCACCTCAAACGACATTACCCTAGTTCTCATACCTGACAGTAATACCTAGTTCTCATACCTGACTCCGCGTCTGTTTTATAGCAACAAGTATCTTTGCAGTGTAGCGAAACACAAACAACAGATGCCTCCAATATGTAACATATTCAAGTGTTTATGATGTATGCATAGCATTGACCAACAATACACGTCAAGGATCAAATCTACCTACTTACCACCTTTGATCCTACCCAGCGCGGTCTAAAGGTTTCTGAGGAGACCTTCCCTTTTCATTCTCAGGGCTCCACTTATTTCACTACTGCAGTCCGGTATATTACATCGTTCGAGTTATACTTCTCATTGCACTGCACTGTTATTCAATAAGGTCCTTATCACCTACTCACATAAGGAGTCAGTTTCACTAATACTCCACTTCATGTGGGTTATTGAGTCGTTTTTGTATTTTAATTTACGGAGTCGTAATTGTAATTCACATACCAAAGTACATGAAATCTACAATTTCAATTACTTTAAGTACGCAAAGTCCAGAAATAGATGATTCAATCAAAATAGTTCCTTCTCAATTCCTATTTTCCACATCTGGAAGTACCAATGTTTTGGCATGTTCCAAGCCACTATGAATGTTTACAATGCTCTAATGCTCTATGTGGGTTTCAATGAGTGGAAACACATGAAGCGAACTCTCTTGCTGGTTTTCTCCTAGCCAAAACCAACGAATTAGTTCGTACGATGCTGAATAAACTATTCTTCAATACGACCATGTTGGTTGATTCTTTCGCTTCATGTCTTTATTTCTTTCCTCCGCTATGTGCCCAGGAAACTGATCGATTGATGTACTCAATCCCTGTCATTGCCATCACAAGCCCCTCAACCAACTACAATGACGTGGACATCCATTGGTCAATATGAGTCTGCAGACCATAGAATATCACCACTGCACCCCCTTCTACTACTGTTTCAAATCAGCGACGACCCCATTTCTAGTTTTCGGTCTTACTCCAGAAAATTGTCCATTGCTGCCTTCTTCCTCAACAATAGCTCAGTGGTTGAGTTGTCGACTGTTCATCGACGAGACGTACGTTCAATTCCTACTTGGGGAGATTGGGTACTCTTCACTTATTTCACATCTGTTTCCCGCCTCTAGTTTGTCTCCCTTCATAAACTGGGCATATTCGTGGAACAAGTGGGAAGTCGATTACATCGTCGCTCATCCATAGTTCGTCATGTCCCAACTTAATTCGTCATGTCTTCTCCAATTCACACTTCGTCTTTCTTAAAACCCATTTACTGTTTAATCAACACGATCAATAAAGAGTCACTAAGTCGTCAAAATAGAAATCACGCTTCTTCATCAGTGCCTTCTCCAGGTCGCCGTTCGCCATGCCTACCTCACTAGAAAAGGGGAATCTCTTATCAATTTCAGGTGGACCTCAAGATGTGGCCGAGACGCTAGCCATTTTCTATGAGTTTTTCAGCGCGGCCAAGTAAGGGCAATGTAGACCATCGACAAACATGTGGAGGTAAGGATCGCAACTCGAGGCCCCCGTGCAAATCTTTGCTTTCTAGATTTGGAGCTGCAAAAGTCAAATTTCGAGCCCGTGTATACTAATTTTTTAGTCTTTCCCCTATACACAGGTGCGAGGTAGTTCAATTTTCATGTTTCTCTTCTTATCTTTTTCAGGAACCATTAGCCTTTTGGAGCGTTTCTAGGGTTCTAGTGAAGGTACATATATATAGACTGATAAGTGTCTTCATTGATGAACAAGGAGGTTATTCAGGAAGATTAAGGTCACAGGTTAGAGATTGATATTTTCATTCACATTTCCATTCATATAAACGTACTTCCAGCTTATTTTCTGATTTTGATTTGTGCTTTGCAGTTATAGTGGTCAATAACAGTTTCATTTGGAGATTCTGCTTGACATTGTTGATCGCTGCGAAATTGTTATTCTATTTACATTGATAAAATTGAGCTCTACATGTGCACTTATTCAATTGCTGCTTCCTCTAATATTGTTGCTTCAATTACACATTCACAATATTATTTCCATGATATTTATATTTTTTGTTTTCATGTCATGCTCATGACTGCGTGATCATATGTTTCAGGGAATTGCATTAACGAGACTGCAGTGATTGTGTATCAAAGTTGTGATCTACATGCGTATGGAGTTTAATACAGGCCTGAGGTGTAAACATTTCACTTCGATGATCGGGCTTCCACCTTTGTAATGATTGCGGACACGATTTATGACTACACGGTACCAACTCCAATGTTATCAACTCATACACTACCTTTACGAAGCATCCCCGTCCGTTGTTTGGCTTAATATTGACGACACAAGGTTCAATTTAGAGAGATGACACCTTCCATTGCCTCTATAAGGCATGTTATGGAGGGTTTGGATGAGCACTACTTACATAAATTCTTAATAATCTCTTGGATCGCTAACCCAATCACGGTTCTATATCACCTTTGATTTAGTGTACTTTGTATCTTACTTTAAAGTTTGGATCTTCTACTTTTATATCATTTTAATAATGTTTTATTGTTTACAACAGAAATGGCCATACACCCTCAACCTGTACAACACCAAGGGTCAGATCGAGTGTTAGACTGTCAAAACATAACTCAGCCAAAACATAACTGAGTGTCAGACTGTCAAAACATAATTGCAAACGCTGCACCAGTAAGCTGAGGAAGTGGAACAACCTTTTAACTTCACAAACTGCGCGCTGCTAGAACTTCCAAGAATCGAATAGCACAATAGACAAGGGAGTTGTGGCAGAGCTTATGCAACATGATAATCATTTACCATTCCATACTAAAGCTCTGGGTCCGCATAATGATAGCTAATAACAGCCATGATTATGATATGGCTGTAAAATTTGGAGGTCTTACTTACAGGTGTGACCGTCTGCAATCCGTATAGATCAACAGAGCTTCATGCATCTTCTGTGCCAGAAACGGGTAACATCATTCCAAAATAAATGGGCGACAAGGATCCCTTGCAAACCGACGACAAAAAGTCACGACACCCCATCGTTATTAGGCTTAGAGAAAAGGAATGTTTGGGCAGTGCTGACGACCAATGCAGTGAAGTCGTCATCCAGATTCTAAATGGAGCAAAGTTATACATTATGGTGAAGAGCGTCGAAAGTTCTACAAATTGATCGGAAGGAACCTTGGTCAATGGACTTACATATTGCAATATATTGTTTGGTCGAACAGGTTAACCAACAACCCACCACTCCCTTCCTGAACCACCAACTAGACTTGGGAGTGTAATATATGTACCATCCGAACTTCAAAACGAGATAACAAGGACGGAAAGAACTACAATTCTTAGGAAGGAGGTTTTTTGCATCGGAAGTCCGAAACAAGGTGACAAACGTGTCACAACAGTGGTTTGTCCGATCAAATGCAGCAAGTCATGCCAGGTCAACCCATGATGTGGCTTTATTACAGCAACACATAATCTCAGAATTTCAGCTGGCAAATGCCCAAATTGCCCCCTTTTCGACATAGGGTATAAACAGACCCTCAATCTCATATTCGGGAGAGAACTAGAGACTTTTGATTAGATTTTATAGAATCGGGAGAGGTTTTCGAAACCTTGAAGACCCCTTTGGGATGGTATCTTAGGGTTTCAAGGAATAGAAATGAATCGTGGATGAAGACGAGGAGATACAGATGACAAAATTGGTTTTTGGGTACTAAGGTTCACTTTCTCTTAATTTTTTAGTTTTCTTTTGTGTACATTTCTATGAGTTTTGATGTGGAGATTTGATATTTTTGGTAATGAATAGAGATTTTATGTTTTCTTGATGGACCTTTGTTCTTGATAGTTCTTTTGTGGACAGATTTTGATTGGTCGAGTAAGGGACTTACTTAGCCAGGGGGAAGTCCCTTAATCGGTACACATAGTAAGTCTCTTGCGCTTACTTCCGAATGTGCTATCTCCTCTCACATATCTCGGGGTTTCACCTTGCCATCGTCAACCCAATATAGAGAGCATTAGCTAAATGCCTTCTATCTCGCTACAAGTATTCTATTAAATCCCTTCTGATTGAACGAGATGAAAGCTGGGCGAAAGAGATACACCTTCCAATATGCATTCCAGCGGTAACACGCTTGGTTCGGTTAGAGGAAAACACCGGTACAATTGCTAGAATGAGGCCCGGATCTTTAACCAACAGTTGCAAGCTAAGGAAGAGGGTCCGAAATCAGAGAAAAATGCTATGACAGTTCAAATCCAGCTATGTCTACCGGATAAGGGACTTACTTAGCCAGGGGGAAGCGATCCAACCACAAAAAGAAAAAGAAATATAATGGAAGGCTTGACATAGTAAGAGAAATCATCCTATGAGTCCTGATTCAAAAGGGAGAGCCTCAGAACCCACCATACAATACAATACTTACTACCTCGCTTTGTAGTAGCTAGAAACGAGAATTGTTCTATTCCAAACCTCTTAGGTTAGAGTAGCTAATCCGTATGTAGCTATTGCATCCCTTGATAAAATCTCTAGTTTTCCTAGAAATGCGGCGTTTGTGCCTTCTTCATCATTACTACCAGTAGGATATCTTGTTTCATCTATAATCAATAGTCGATGAGAGCTATTAACTAACTGTTGCACACCTACTTTCCTGAATATCTGTTTCTAAGGACACTCTCGGGCTAACGACCAAGGTGAAGACACTCTTTCTTGGGAAAGGTTTCAGATCAGCGAGCACGTGTTAATGTCACTCATGATAGGGAAGTCGAAGCCATTAAGAGCAAGCGCTAAGTTTTCTAAATCTCCCTCTGTAGCTTCTGTTGCTGTAAAAGAAGAAAGAATAGACTTCCATTTTTTTCTTGCTGGGATCAGTTCTTGGTCGAGAAGTCTGACGTTCGGGACGAACTGAACTTACTGAGCCAGGACGGAAACTCAAGGTACTGAAAGTCTTGACTGTAAATGTAGTAATTCAATTAGCAATCGAGTTTTGATCAGTTAATTACCGTGAGGGCCTTATCATCTTTATGGCTATAACTAAGCCTTCATAATGATATGCTTCTTCA
This sequence comes from Geranium rotundifolium, assembly GCA_963920655.1. Taxonomy (NCBI): domain Eukaryota; kingdom Viridiplantae; phylum Streptophyta; class Magnoliopsida; order Geraniales; family Geraniaceae; genus Geranium; species Geranium rotundifolium. Next base: position 13,691 of record OY987320.1, read on the forward strand.
TCTGAGTGGAAAGAGGAGTATTCCCAGATGTGATTAGAGAATAGCCCAAAAGAGGCATGTCGGCATCAGCTGAGGAAAGGGTTTTCTGGGGTGAGGAAGATGCCAAAACCAAGAATGTAGTTTTCCAGCGAGGAGGTAGTCCCCAGTCAATCGACTTAGAAAGAAGGTTCTCCCGATAAGGAACTACTTCTTTCAATATCCCTGGAGAGATAGTTCACTAATAGACTGAGGGATAAGTAGTTCGACTCATTCACATCCAGATCATGAATGTTTGGAATCCATATTATGCAATGAGACATTGTTTTTGCTAAAGCTCTGGGTCCGCATAATGGTAGCTAATAAAAGCCATGATTATGATATGGCTGTAAAAATTTGAAGGCCTTGCTTACAGGTGTGACCGTCTGCAATCCGTATAGATCCATAGAGCTTGATGCATTGTGACCGTTTGCAATCCGTATAGATCAACAGAGCTTGATGCATCTTGGGTGCCAGAAACGAGTATCATCATTCCAAAATAAATGGTTGACAAGGATCTCTTGCAAACCGACGACACAAAGTCACGACACCCCATCGTTATTAGGCTTAGAGAAAAGGAATGTTTGGGCAGTGCTGACGACCAATGCAGTGAAGTCGTCATCCAGATTCTAAATGGAGCAAAGTTATACATTATGGTGAAGAGCGTCGAAAGTTCTACAAATTGATCGGAAGGAACCTTGGTCAATGGAGTTACGTATTGCAATATATTGTTTGGTCGAACAGGCTAACCAACAACCCACCACTCCCTTCCTGAACCACCAACTAGACTTGGGAGTGTAATATATGTACCATCCGAACTTCAAAACGAGATAACAAGGACGGAAAGAACTACAATTCTTAGGAAGTAGGTTATTTGCATCGGAAGTCCGAAATAGGGTGACAAACGTGTCACAACAGTGGTTTGTCCGATCAAATGCAGCAAGTCATGCCAGGTCAACCCATGATGTGGCTTTATTACAACAACACATAATCTCATAATTTCAGCTGGCAAATGCCAAAATTGCCCCCTTCTCGACATAGGGTATAAACAGACCCTCAATCTCATATTCGGGAGACAACTAGATACTTTTGATTAGATTTTGGAGAATCGGGAGAGGTTTTGGAAACCTTGAAGACCCCTTTGGGAGGGTATCTTAGGGTTTCAAGGAATATAAATGAATCATGGATGAAGACGAGGAGATACAAATGACAAAATTGGTTCTTGGGTACTAAGGTTTGGGAACTAAGGTTCACTTTCTCTTCATTTTTTAGCTTTCTTTTGTCTACATATCTATGAGTTTTGATGTGGAGATTTGATATTTTTGGTAATGAATAGAGATTTTATGTTTTGTTGATGGACCTTTGTTCTTCATGGTTCTTTTGTGGACAGATTTTGATTGGTCGAGTTTAGATGGTGGTTGGGTTGCCACTTTAGGATAGTTTGTCATATTTTATAATGGATTGTGAAATGGGTTGGATATTTGAGCATGAATATGTTTGTTATTTGATGATGAGTATGTTGATATTTGGTTACATTGAAAATTAAGAATGGAATGAAAAAAGTCTGACGAATTGGAACCCTTAGCTGTTGGTTGCAAACTCTCGGACACCTTTTCTTTTTGAATTTCAAACTTTATTTCCCTACTGGTATTGTTGATATAAGACAATAGACAATCTACATTCATACATAACTAACCGGTCTTCCTCTTTGATTCTTTTTCAATAATTGAAATTATAACGGCAACGATGAGTATTTGTCTACCCCAAAATAGAAAACGTTACGCAAATATTGAACTGCGTATCTTCTTTGTAGATTATACGTTTAGGGAATTCGCACGAACATATCGTGTTTCGATTTTTTCATTGAATAGAAAATCGAAATTTGGATAGAACACGACATGATACAATTGGGAGGGGGTGCAACTAGAAAGAGTTCTACACTCTCCAGCTATATCCACGTATATTCTAATAAAAGCATACAAGCCTGCTTATTATGCCCTTCAAACGTATTCGTATTCTACTCAAAAATAGGAAAAAATACCTCTCATCTCTACGAATCCTTTTTTGAACAGAACAATGGAATCCGCGAATAGGTGCTCACATTCTCTGTAAGCCTTGTATAAGTTGGCTCTAACAAGTATGTAAACGAGGTTCCAGAATCAAATAGACCACTGTACATCAATAAGAGTTGTCCCCACGCGGATTTAAGTGACAGTGACATTATGCGTTGGGCTGCAGGATATGTTAAGACATTATACACGAGATAAATAGATAAAACCCTGCATGCAGTATGTGCAAATATATCAGCATACGTGGTCAGATATTCTCAACTAAATGAGAAATTACCACTTACTGTAGCCGGTTTAGGTTAAATGGTGTCTCTTCTTGGTCAGTGGTACCCTTGTGGCCAAAACGGATTCTTCCAATACCGTCACTCACATGGAGAAAGAATCAGCTATCAGTCCTTCTGTGGAGAAAATGCTAGGGACTGAAATCTTCTCCATACCAAGGCCAAATAACCCGTTGGGAGCTGCAATGTCCAGGAATGAACCGGTCTGAACCTGTCCACAACTGCACAGTTCACAATGAGTTTTGAAATAAACCTAGAAAAAGATTGCAATGATATTAAGGTATTGGCTTTGACACGTAATGTGTTGTGTTGGACACAGGCCAAGTGCCATACATCTTCACATAACATGCTCAAAATGACCATGAAGCCAACTGAATTGGCTTTAACTTACAAAATAGGGGATTCCCAATGGTACAAAATTAAAGCATTATATTGTTTAAAGAGAAACTGCAATACAAATTCAAATAAGCTAAGCAGGGTAAACCAAAAACTGACCCAAATTGTAGATTAGGCCTTGACAACGTCTTGACTGTTGTCTTCTGTTGTTAGGTGAAGGATATCCATTGTTACGCTGTGGTCAATCTTCCTTCTTCTTTGGCATCTCGCCTGGGGAGCATGAAAACAAGACTGGAAGAGGGAGAAGCAAACAATGACGCGTAAGCACCACAGGAAAAACGGAGCACCGGTTGAGAGGCAAAATTGCTTTACTACCCTTTGTAAATGTGTTGCTCTAGCTTCGGCCGATCCTTCGTTATAGGCCTAGTCAAAGCCACTCTTGTGGAGATGCTACTTTTTGGAGAGAGTCCCTTCAAAGGGATAGGCAGGATATCTTGGGAAAACTTGTTAAAAAGAAGAATGAATGCTCCTCCATCTGTGGTTATTGCTTTTGGATCCTATAATTCATCGCTACTAACTAGCTGAAGCTAGCAACCTGGGCTAAGAAGAGCTCCCCTTTAAAGCCTTTGATTCTACTTTACTTTGAAAGTAAGGGACCCTGTTGGGATATATACCTGGATATGTCGATTTAGAATAAGCTTATGCATATGGGAACGAAATGTTCATGGTTTTCAACTCCTCAAGTTACCGCGGGTACACTTTTAGCCTAGGAGTGATTCCTTCTCGGGATAAGCCTTTTTCTAAGTCAAATGGTAGAACAAGGCGAGAGGGAGAGGGAGAGGTTGGAGATAAAATGAAGTAGTTTCCTTGGTTTTTATCCCTAGGTCTTTGAACCTTGGCGAAAGTGCAGTCGCTATTAGCATGACTCACCGGATAAGAAAGCATAAGGAAGGTCTTTTTTGGGCTATAGTTGGTAGAAGCACTAGGATCGGAAGGCAAGAGGTGCAGATGAAAGGAGAAGGATAGAATCTTGCCCCAAATTCCCAAAGGTAATAGGGACAGAGTTTAGACTCAGGGTGATAGGCTTGCTAGAACAAGGTAGCTGCTCAATCAAAATAAAAAGAGTTCCTAACTGAGAGGTCTAAGGAAGTGACCTTAGTTGATGGAGTGTTCTACCAACAAATGGGAAATAAAGAGGGAAATAAAGAGGAGGCAAGCTTTATTTGATGAAAGTTTGTACTGTTTCATCTTTATTTGATGAAAGTTCGTAATTTCTTTATTCTATAATTTGAATTGAAAGCAAGAACTCCTTTATCTTTATTTGGTATAACTACTTGAGTCGGATGAGAGGAAACTTTCATGTTCGTTTTTGAAGGGGGGGGGGGGGGGGGGGAGATCCTATAGGATCCTATCCCAATTTTGCTTTTACTAGGCCTATAGCTAAAAAACCAACTATTTTACGATTACGAGGTTCATTCGAATATGAAACCAAATCCTGGAAAGATAACATTCTTCATTTTTTTTACCATTGAAGGCTTGCATACATTTCGCGAAATTTCTACTGGAGCAGGCGCTATACGAGGACAATTGGGCGATCTCGATCTCGATCTCGATCAGTAGAGCGTGATCACAATGAGCTAGTCTCACACTGATCGCTTCTTAATGAAGCTTGAATGATCAGGGACAAATTAAATGTAATTCTTTCTTATCTATAGTTCTACTATTAGTGATTATACACATAATGATATATATCAAATTACATTCAATATATTACTACAACACATTAGTAATATGATGCCATTTTGATTAATTCGAAAAATGACAAAACATTACAATGTAGTTTAACTTATTACATTGGACTAGGGCACAATCCTAACAATCTCCCACTTGCCCCTAGTTCCAACCTAAGTTTCAATCTACTCTCATAGACTTCACATGTGCCTCATGCTTAGGTTGCGGTAGAGCCTTTGTCAGGGGATCAGCAATGTTATCATCAGTCGGTACATAAGTAATATCCACGTCACCATTATCAACGTATTCCCTAATAATGTGATACTTTCTCTGTATATGTGTTTAGTTCTATTGTGGAATCTAGCCCCCGTGTTGTCACACAACAAGCTTACCGGATCAGACGCTCGCGACATTACATCTAATCCGGTTAGAAAGCTTCTAACCCATACGGCCTCCTTAGCTGAATACTCAGCCTTTGTTATAGAATCGGCAGTTGTGGCTTCCTTGAAGCTCTACCAGCTGAATGCTCCACCGTTTAACACGAACACAAATCCTGCCTGAGATTTGAAGTCATCAGGATCTGTCTGAAAACTAGCGTCAACATATCCCTTGACTACTAGTTCTCCATCCTTCCCGTCATACACTCGGAATGCGTCCTTAGTCCTCCTCAAATAGTTGAGGATACTCTTGACAGCAGTCCAGTGTTCCTGGCCTGGGTCAGATTAAAATCTGCTGGCACAACATAGCGCGAACAAGACATCCGGTCTCGTGCATATCATGACATACATGATGGATCCCACAGGCGAAGCATATGGGATCTTACTCATCCTGCTCAGCTAGTACTAGGACTCTATTGCTTGCTGAGCTTAATGCCATGACACATGGGTATGTATCCTTTCTTAGAATCAAGCATTGAGAATCTTCTCAACACTTTATCTATGTAAGTGCTCTGACTTGGGCCCAATATCCTTTTGGGACGATCTCTGTAGATCTTGATGCCCAAAATAAAAGCAGCATCACCTAAGTCTTTCATCGAGAAACACTTCCCTAACCAAGCTTTAACCTCAAACAAGGTTGGGATGTCATTTCCGATGATCAATATGTTATTGACATACATCACTAGGAATACAATGTTAATCCCACTCGCTTTCTTATAAACTCAATACTCACTTTCATTCTTGATGAAGCCGAATTCTCTTACAACTTCATCAAAACGAAGGTTCCAACTCTGTGAAGCTTGCTTCAATCCATAAATGGATCTAAGCAACTTACAAATCTTTCCGGGATTCTCTAGATCAACAAAACCCTCAAGCTGTGTCATATACACATCATCTTTTAAGTTCCCATTAAGGAAGACGGTTTTGACATCCATCTGCCATATCTCATAGTCATAGAATGCTGCTATGGATAGAATAATCCGGATAGATTTCACCATGGCTACTGGTGAGAAGGTTTCATCATAATCGATACCTTCGATCCGACGATGACCTTTCGCAACCAATCTAGCTTTACAGGTCTGAGGTTTTCCCTCCATGTCGGTCTTAAGCTTATAGACCCATTTACAACGGATGGGTTTTATCCAATGGGGCTTGATCCACCAAGATCCTTACTTGGTTTTCATACATGGATTCCATTTCCTCATTCATGGCATTCTGCCATTTTTCGGAGTTTGGACTGGCCAAAGCTTGTTTGCAGGTTTCTTGATCATCCTGATCCACCAATATCAAGTCATTTCCCTCACTGGCTAGAATGCCATATCTGATGGGAGCTTGATGAGATCTTTTAGACATTCTTGGACCCTCTGGAATAGGTGTAAGGATTAGTTCTTGATCTACGACCACTTTAGGCTCCTGTATTTCTACATCTTGTATAAAAGGTTGTTCCATATCACCTTGAATTTCTTTAAGATGAATGGAATCCCACTAGCAGTTTTGGAAATAAATACCTTTTCCAAAAATACCCCTCCTCGAGCAACAAAAACTTTTTTGTCGCTGGGTTTGTAGAAATAGTACCCCTTAGTTTCCTTGGGGTACCCTACAAAGACACATTTATCTAATTTGGGTTCGAGCTTATTGCCTATTAAACACTTGACATAAGCTTCGCATCTCCAGATCTTAAGGAAAGCTAATAAGGGTTTCTTCCCGTTTCATACTTCGTATGGAGTGCTTTCCACTGCTTTTGTAGGAGCTTGATTCAAAATGAATGCGGCCGTTTCTAGGGCATAACCGCAGAAGGAGATAGGGAGGTCAGCCTGACTCATCATTGATTGAACCATGTCAAGCAAGGTCCGGTTTCTCTGTTCAGACACACCATTCAACTGAGTTGTTCCTGGCGAAGTCAATTTAGAGAGGATCCCACACTCCTTTAAATGACCGCGAAACTCTTGGTGCAAGTACTCACCGCCTCGGTCAGATCGGAGCGCCTTTATACTTTTCCCAAGTTGGTTTTGTACTTGCCAAAAGTTTCCGACTTATGTCTCATTAAGTAGACATACCATATCTACTGAAGTCATCAATAAATGTGACGAAGTAGTGAAAACCTTTTCTGGCCTTATGACTCATAGGTCCACACACATCGGAATGTATGAGACCTAATAAATAACTAGCCCTCTCACCTAAACCGGTGAAAGGTGTCTTTGTCATCTTGCCCATTAGGCATGACTCGCATCTCTTGATTGAAGTGAATTCAAACGGACTTAAAAGCCCACACTTGCGAAGTGTTGAGATCCGTTTATGGCCTATGTGGCCTAAACGGCAGTGCCAAATCACAGTCTGGTTTAAATCATCGGATTTAAGCCTTTTATTACTTATGTTATATATTGAGCTTGTGTCGGTGTTTTGAGTATTAAGAATATACAAACCACCAACCAATGATGCTTTGCAATAATAAATATCATTCTTAAAATATTGAATACTCCATTATAATTAGAAAAAAAATATCCTTCCTTGTCTAGCAAGGAAACAAAAATAATATTCATGCGAAATGCAGGTACATAATGAACATCGTTTAAAACTAAAACAAGCCCACTGGGCAAAATGAGACTAATTTTTCCTACTGCAATTGTTGAGACTTGATTGCTATCACCAACTCGTAGGTCTGCCTCGTCCCATGCCCACATCTCTTCTACTTCCCAGAGCCTGCACATTAACACAAATGTGAGATTCTGCACTGGTATCAAGTACCCAAGAATCTGAAGTAGATAAACTGAGATTGAGCTCAATAACATATATACCTGATCCTGAAGATGTGGAAGCTCCACTCTTACTTAGAAACTGCTTATGTTTCTTTCAATCTTTCTTCCAGTGCCCCTGCCCTTGGCAATAGAAGCAAACGACATCCCTCCTAGGATTCTCAACAGCTTTGGGAGCTGCTGGACCCTTAGGTTGCCGAATCTTCCCCGCTAGATGCATATGGGCCTTATCCTTGCACATGCTGGCTTTCTTGAAGCTCACTTGCTTGTTAACCATAAGAACCTGCTTGGACTTGCCCTTGAGATTCTTTTCCGCGGTCACGAGCATACCATGGAGCTCTGTCACAATCTTATCTATGTCATGCATATTGTAATTTCCAACGAAATCACGATATGTGTCTGGAAGTGAGTGCAACACAAAGTCTGCAGCAATTTCCTTATCCACACCATGACCGAGTCTGGTCTAGTGTTCCATAAGACGTTTCATCCTAAGGACACGGGGACTGACAGGAGCTCCAGCCTTGAGCTTGTAGGACATCAGTTCACTAAAAGTGTCATATCTTTCGACACGCGCTTTCTCTTTGAACATTTTCTCGATCTATGCCATCAAGGCCTTGGGATCTTCGGAAATGTCCAAGAACTGCTTATGCAAGTCAGGCACCATACTGCCCATCATGATGCACTGCATGTCGATATAGTCGTTAAGGAACTTTTGGTAAGCATCCCTTAGCGCCCTTGCGGCGTTAAGTGCTGGCTCAGCATGTGGTTCCTGGGTAAGGATATAATCCTTACGTTCATGCTTGAGAACTAGTCTCAGATTCCGGTCTTAATCGAGAAAGTTAATGTCGTTAAGCTTATCTTGCTCGATTAGCGACCTAAGCGCGCTGTTACCATAATGATTCGTGTTTGCCATTATCTACACAGTAAAAACAAAATTTTAATATGAAATTTTGATCAGCTAGTCGTGCAAGATGCTACACACAATGTTATGTATGAAGCTATAACACCGAGTATGACTTCTTGTGTAGATAACGCAGGATAGTAAATATAAAGCTAAATAAACAATGACACAGCAGATTGTTTACCCAATTCGGTGCAACGTCACCTACGTCTGGGGGCTCTCAGCCTAGTGGAAAGGTTTCACTTATCAGTAATTCGTTAGAACATACAAGTACCTATGATCATCCTTAGATCTATACTTTATGCTACTAATTACAGTGCAACCTATCTCAGGGTCTCCCCCTGAATCCAAGACTCCGTCTTGATTCCACTCTTCGAGCAATCGCCTTGCTCTGTCGGTTCAAGTCGTCGTTGAATGTTGTGGTTGCGTGCAATCTTCACTCACACAATCAGTAAACCCTCAATCACCTAACTCTCAATAGTTATGGTGATACACAATATCCTTAGCACACTCTGCAACCTCTCAGCCCGCAAACCTTCATGTCTAAAAGCCTTGCAAATTATCGATAGGAAACAATAAAAGAACCACACCATTGCTAAGGGGGTAGCCTAAGCTTTTATAGCAATCGAGCATGAGTACTAACCCTAATGAGTTTCCTCTTAATCACCGTCTTTCTTCTTTCTAGAATCGAAGACGTTCTGGAACTTTTGGTATTTCCTAAACGCAATCGTACTTTATGCATAATTTGGACTTTCCTATTTTTCGTCGATCAGGATGTTTGCCGAGATGTTGTCAACAATGTCACACAGGATGTTGCATATGATGCTTCGACATTCTTTATGAAATTTTCTCTAGTTCCTTAAAAATAAGCGAATCACCAAAACGTAGTAACTACAATCTCCCCCTTTGGCTATTTTTAAGGTCAGCAATCTTCGTCGCATTCCGCGTCGCATTTGTCGTCATCTTTTGCTTGCAAATTGATCGTCACTCATCAAGTATTTGTTCGCGTTTCGCGTACCATTGCTTCGCCTTGCGTTTCGCGTATCATCGCGCATATCATTGCGTCGCCTTGCGTTTCACGTACCATCGCGTATCATAGGGCGTATCATTGCGTCGCCATCTTACATCTTACTCAACCTTGCTGGCTCAAAAAGAGCCAAACTTTAAACAAATATTTCTAACAATCAGGGCAATAAGAAAAAAACGCAAACTTAACTCACACATATCCTCGATCAGCAGTCGAGAATACGTATGAAACAGTGTTAAAAAAAATACCTATTAAAAGTTGTTCAGCTTGTACGGAAACTAGAGAGTATTTAAAATCAAATAGAGCTGCTGCTGGAACTAGCAGTCTCTTCTTCTGTAGCATCGGTAGAGGCATCTTGAGGAGTGTCTTCAGTAGCATTGGGTAGAGAGGAGGAATCATCATTTTCCGAGTCTGGAGGAGGCATTGACTTCAGCAGGTTGGCATAGTGAGATCTTCGTTGTGAGAGATGCTTCAGCGCCATCTTCAGGTTGACGATGTCTTCGTTAAGTACAACTATCTCTCTTTTGAGCATGATGGCATCTCTGCTGGTCGTCTTTGTTGGAGGGGCGACACTTGTGGCTCGACTGGTTGTCGCCTTGGTCAGTTTGGCTTCTGGCCTGACAAGATCAGGAGCATGCTTGCCCTTGAACAGCTTGTGGCTCACCACAATCAGTCCTCCACGTTTGCCAGCCTTATCAGTTGTCTTCAACACACCAGGGTGTTGGTGGACTAGTAATTCAGAGATAAGGGAGGGAAAAGCAATAGGTATCTTCACTGCTTGTGATCTGGCATGTCTAATGAGATGATCAATAACAAACTGGCCAAAGTCAAGAGTGGAGCCAGTACCTATTTGGAAGATGAGTATTGCCAGCTCCAGTTTGATGGAGGATGTGTGTGTGGAGGGAGCCCAGATCGCTACTCCAATACGAAATAGGATGGAGTACTTAGATGTGAGGTCCGAGGCTGCCACGGTGCCTTTGGTAGGCCACATTCTGCTGTTGTCCCCAGTAATCTCCTTGAGGACCTTGTTTAGGTCAGGTGGAGGGACAGAACGAACACACTTTCTCCCCAGGAAGGCATTAACGAACACGCAGGGTTTTTCTAACCAGTTTTTCATCAGACATTGGTTATCCCAGAGAATAGGATTCATTGGGTAGATCACATATATGAACATTGAATTCTGCAATTGATTCGTCCTCTTTCATGACAAGGGCTTCGAAGTTGGTTGTCAAGTATTGCATTTTTTGTTCTAGAACCTTGGTTGTTCCTTCATATGCAACAGCCAGGATATCCCATGCGGATTTGGCAGTTGTGCATGTGTATATTAGTTTGAATACGTTCTTGTCAACACCGTTGAAAATAGCATTCAGAGTTCGAGAGTTTCCCAGTGATTCCTCGTCTTCGTCATCAGTGCAGTCTTTTTCTGGTTTTGGATCAATAGGGGTACCATCATTGTCACTGAGTTGTGGGGCATTCCAACCATTGATCACAACCTTCCATGTTTTGTTGTCAAGGGACTTCATGAAGGCACACATCCGAGCCTTCCAATAGCCGTAGTTACTTCCATCTAGAACAGGTGGTCGATTGATGGATCCTCCTTCTCTGGTATCGTCCATCTTGATCAAAATATTTGTTTAGGAACTCACCTAAAGCTGTAGGTGCCCCCTCTGATACCAATTGAAATTTTGATCAGCTAGTCGTGCAAGATGCTACACACAATGTTATGTATGAAGCTATAACACCGTGTATGACTTCTTGTGTAGATAACGCAGGACAGTAAATATAAAGCTAAATAAACAATGACGCAACAGATTGTTTACCCAGTTGGGTGCAACGTCACCTACGTCTGGGGGCTCTCAGTCCAGTGGAAAGGTTTCACTTATCAGTAATTCGTCAGAACATACAAGTACCTATGATCATCCCTAGATCTATACTTTATGCTACTAATTACAGTGCAACCTATCTCAGGGTCTCCCCCTGAATCCAAGACTCCTTCTTGACTCCACTCTTCGAGTAATCACCTTGCGTTGTCGGTTCAAGTCGTCGTTGAACGTTGTTGTTGCGTGCAGTCTTCACTCACGCGATTAGTAAACCCTCAATCACCTAACTCTCAATAGTTATGGTGATACACAATATCCTTAGCACAATCTGCAACCTCTCAACCCGCAAACCTTCACGTCTAAGAGCTTTGCAAATTTTCGCTAGGAAACAGTAAAAGAACCACACCATTGCTAAGGGGGTAGCCTAAGATTTTATAGCAATCGAGCATGAGTACTAACCCCAATGGGTTTCCTCTTAATCACCGTCTTTCTTCTTTCCAGAATCGAAGACATTCTGGAACTTCTGGTATTTCCTAAACGCAATCGTACTTTCTGCATAATCTGAACTTTCCTGTTTTCCGTCAGGATGTTTGCCGAGATGTCATCAACAATGTCACACAGGATGTCCCATATGATGCTTCAACATTCTTTATGACATTTTCTCTAGTTCCTTAAAAATAAGCCAATCACCAAAACGTCGTAACTACATAATCAGTATTTAATTAAAATTTATTTTGGAGATTTATTTATAAAACACTTGTGTGATTCTAACATTAGAATCTGAACCAGGATCCTCGCATACCCTCAATTGAAGTGAACGAGGGCTCACCGCTCCAACTGAGAGAACTAAGGTAGGAATACATCCATTTACAAATCCATGTAATTCCTAGCTAGGGTCTGTACTTAAAAGTACACGACACACCCTATACTGATACCCTAGGTCAGCCCTAGCTGACAATCGTAGACAAGTCTACAAAGTTTTGACTATGGACATAATTAGTGTGGCTACTACGCGGAGGCGCACACACCCACATACAACTACCCATCTCATCTAGACTTCTTCTCTATGAATCTTACGCGGAGGCGTACCGACATCCATAAGCTCAAAGACCTTTTAAGTGTCCATACTTGGATGGTATCATGCTTGACTTGTAATTATTTGCGTATAAGTGAATTATTACTGCCTGATTGTATATTGATACAATCTTAACTGGAATCATCAATCGCAAATCCATGCAAAGATGATTCCATAATCAATTACATGCAAGTCTGATTAAATACCGGTTTTAATCTTCGCATAAGGGTGATAGCTAGACATACATAAACTAATGCATATAAAACTATCCATACATTCATACGTTCTCAATATATAAATGTAAATATAACATGCATAGCTAAGCCCATCCTAAGGATCCTAGGATTCTAGTAAACTGATCCTAAAGACTAGATCTTCAAGATCCAGGCTTGTTCCATCCTTGTGGACTCCCACTGGCTTCGAGTCTCCTACAGCCATCGAATCTCCCTCTTGACTTGTATCTTGCGCCGGTCTTCGTAATTACAAATTTAAAATAAATAAATAAATACCAAAAGTCACGACACGTAGGTTGCAAAACTGAAATTAAAACATACAAGTATAGAGGGCTTAGCTATACATCATGTGGAAAAAATATGTTTTCAAAGATCATGTGATCACTCATCATGCTTATCAAACAACAAATTTATTATAAAATTTTATCTTTCCTAAGTGTGGAAAAATTTCTGGTTTATCAAAACTGGACGGTTTAAATTAATTAACTGAAATTGATTTTAGGGTTATAATTTTCTCGCGAACCGACCGGTTCAGCTCGAGACTGGTCGATCCGAACCGGCCGACCTAGGTCGCTCGCGGCAGCAACAACGTTGGCTCGCGAGGGCTGCCATGGTCGCCCGCGGGGCAGACCCTGGTTGCCCGCGCAGCAACCACGGTGGCCCGCGAGGGCTGCCATGGTCGCCTGCGAGCCAGACCTTGGTCGCCCGCGGTAGCGACCATCGTAGCCCACAAGCAACCTGGTCGGCCCCTTGTGCTGACCATGGTCGGCCCTTGGTGCTGACCATGGTCGGCCCGAGGGCTTTCCATGGTCGACCAAGGGTCTCGAACCTGGTTAGCCATGGCTAACCCAAATCAGCTCAAAAATCAATTTTTTAACTTTCAAAATCAATTAATAAAAATATGATATTTTTTCATGTTTTCATGCACAATTAAATCCAAATAATACATGAAAAATTAAGGATTATTACTAACCATAATCATGCTCAAAATCAATATCACAAACAACCATACTCTAATACCACTGAAGGAATTCCATGGGTTCCATAGATTTACTTACATGCAGCGGACAAGAATTTAACCATGGAATTCGATAAACAAGATCTTATGTGATAAAAATTTCAGCATATATTATGAACATACAAATCAGAAATTACATTTTCTGAATCAATCAAACACAAAGAATATGTGTTCTCTAGATAGTCCACACAAGCACAACACCTAAACCAAGGATTCTACATACAAGTTTACTAGTTTTGTGTGTATAAGAATAGCAAAAACCCTAGCAATAGAGGAGAGAGGGAGGATAGGCTAGGAGAGAGAGAGGGAGCCAAAAAAAAGATGGATTAGGGTTGGGAATTATGGAAAAAATATGATTTTATTTATCTATATTTTTCACATAATTAAACCCTTGCATATATATTCGAACCGCTCTTGGTCATATTCTTCTTTATCGAAAAATTGAAGAAGCTATACAAGGTTTTATCAGGTCTCTTCCTACGGTACCTAAATTAAGTAAGTCTATGACCCCGGTTGCCATTCGGGCCTTTTCGATTCAACTCGGACCGTAGTTCCTTCTATGCGAATCAAGGTTGACAATAGAGAGTTTTCCAATGATTGACTCAAATCTATTGTCGAATGTCGAATCATACTCAATGGAATCTGGAGTTGCTTATGTGCTTATGAAAGAGTGGGCCAATATGATCTTTCACAAAAAAGTAATAGACGGGGATGCTATTAAACGACTTATTAGTTGATTAATAGATCATTTCGGAATGGTATATACATCACACATCCTGGATCAAGTAAAGACCTTGGGTTTCCAGCAAGCCACCGCTACATCCATTTCATTAGTAATTGATGATTTTTTAACGATACCTTCTAAGGGATGGCTAGTCCAGGATGCTGAACAACAAAGTTTTCTTTTGAAAAAACACTATCATTACGGGAATGTACACACGGTAGAAAAATTACGACAATCCATCAAGATATGGTATGATACAAGTGAGTATTTGCGACAAGAAATGAATCCCAATTTTAGAACCACCGACCCCTTTAATCCTGTACATATAATGTCCTTTTCGGGAGCTAAGGGAAATGCCTCTCAAGTACACCAATTAATAGGTATGAGAGGGTTAATGTCAGATCCACAAGGACAAATGATTGATTTACCCATTCAAAGCAATTTACGTGAGGGACTCTCCTTAACAGAACATATTATTTCTAGCTATGGAGCCCGCAAAGGGGTTGTGGATATTGCTGTACGACCAGCAGACGCTTGGTATCTTACACGCAGACTTGTTGAAGTAGTTCAACACGTTGTTGTACGTAGAACATATTGTGGCACCACCCGAGGTCTTTCTGTAAGTCCCAGAAATGGGACGGTGCCAGAAAGATTTTTTATTCAAACATTAATTGGTCGTGTATTAGCCGACGATATTTATATGAGTGCGCAATGCATTGGCGTTCGAAATCAAGATCTTGGGCCTAGCATTGTCAATCAACTCATAACCTTTCAAATACAGCCAATATTTATTCGAACCCCCTTTACTTGTCGGAGTACGTCTTGGATCTGTCGATTCTGTTATGGTCATAGTCCGACTCATGGCGACTTGGTTGAATTGGGGGAAGTTGTATGTATTATTGCAGGACAATCCATTGAAGAACCGGGGACTCAGCTAACATTAAGAAGTTTTCATATCGGTGGAGTATTCACAAGAGGTACCGCACAACATGTGCGAGCCCCTTTCAATAGAAAAATCAAACTCAATGAGGACTTGGTTCATCCCGCATGGACACGCCACAGGCAGCCTGCCTTTCTATGTTATATAGATTTTTATGAAACTATTGAGAGTGAAGATATTATACGTAGTGTGCCTTTTCCACCAAAGAGTTTTCTTTTAGTTCAAAATGAGCAATAGGTAGAATTAGAACAAGTAATTGCCGAGATTCGTGCGGGAACATCCACTTTTGCTTTTAAAGATAGAGTTCGAAAAAATATTTATTCTGACTCAGAGGGAGAAATGCACTGGAGTACCGATGTGTACCATGCACCCGAATTTCCTTATAGTAGTGTTCATTTCTTACCAAAACCAAGTCATTTATGGATATTATTAGGGGATTTATGTAGATTGGGCCTCATGCTACTTTATTGATGATGACTCATTGCAGACATCTCTTGCTACTTTATTGATGATGACTCATTCCTCCTCGATCCAAGGTTTCAAAACACTTGGGATAAATTCCAAGGGAAAAGTCTTCCTCTTATTAGTATTTAGTTGGTACATGTTGTAGAGCTCTCTTTTATCTATTATAGCATTCAGTAAAAAATAAAAGCTAAGAAGACTAGACCAAATACCCAGTGACTAGCTCTTCTTTCAACAACTCCTGCATGTCAAAACTAACGAGTCCTGCCACTTTACCAGCATTCCAATCTTGACTCAAGTTTTTCAGAACTAACGGAAGAAGAATTGCAACAATAAAAAAATAGAAAGACATTTGTGATAGTATATGTCTTTTATAATGAAATTTAGAGATTGAGTAAGTCACGAATAAGAAAGAGAAGCTAACCAGGTTAAAGTTTCAACTTCACCTTAGGTACCCTTTCCAAACTTCGATGCCTTAAAAAAGTAAGTAAAATGGAAATGGGAAGCTTAGAGAGCTATACAAGCTATATCCCAACCACGGTTAGCCTTAGTTAGGACATAGATAATACCCGTAATCCACTATTTGAGGATATGCGGGACATGTTAGCTGGTTAGCTGGCTCTAGTTGGTACTCCAAGATGGATACCTTCGATGTAGAAGACTTTCCATCCAAGTCCCATTAATTTATCATAAAGATATCGTGGAAATGCTGCACGGACCCATATATATAGAAAGAGAAAGAGAATTACCTTGATACTAAACCAGATCGAGCCAGGGATCTTCTGTAAAATTGGAAGATCTAGGATAGGCAGCCTATAAGCATAATAAATCATTTAATATGATCTACAATCATGTGATCATCATATCATTAATATAGAATCTTAGAGTTGTACAAATTCAACCTAAATAATACATAAGCAAGAATGAAGAACTTACCTTGATCCATGCCGAAATAGTACGTGTGTTGCCTTGATAACTTCACGTTTTCTCCTCCTTAATTCTCTTCTTTAATATTCTTATATTTGATGGAAAGAAAGAAACGAGAATGTTTTTCAACTCTCTGTTGTTGTTCACACATTCTCCTTTTATAGGAGATTCTTGATATTCACATTCATGCACTTCAATAACCAATTCATCTATGTGTACAATACATGAAATAACGGATGCATTTGATAACTAATGCATTTGATCATCTCTTATCAACATGTACACGTGTTCTTGATTATTTCTTTATCTGAATGTATCTGATTATTCTTTTATGTGTTAAACAACTCAACTTTAATTTTGAATTAGAGTAAGGTAGGAGGGAAATGATATTTCCCAAACTTTAATCACATTTATCGAGACCAATCCATCGCGGTGTCGGCTATTATATTAAAGTTTATTTTTACATACGAAAGTCATATAAATATTTTAAATATTCTAACATTCTCCCACTTGACTTTTGTATCAACTTGATGACCAAAATAATATCAATGGTCAATTACCTTTATATTAAGTTCATGTAACTTTAATGTTTAAACTGAATTAGAAATGATTGGATCATGGCGGTCACACATCATTACGCGATATGATGCCTTCCATGTATCACAAGTCTATTCCAATCCCGTTAACTTTAATGCTGTGAAGAACCTTAATTCACAAATGAAACATGTTTTCTAGAACTATAATTGTACAGTTTAAACTTTAATTAAAACATGTTTACAAACACAAAAAAAAAACCATAATTGATATCCAGGTGTTACAAACTTTATTGAGCGTGCTACTAATATAGCAAGGCCTTATTGATAAGTCCCATACGTTCTACATGACCATTGAACGCCTTGGGAGGTAATCCCTTAGTCAACGGATCTGCGACCATCATATCTGTCCTAATATGCTCGAAGAACACTCGTTGTTTTGTACTTCTTCCTTGACTGACAAGAACTTCAACTCCATGTGTTTAGCACCCTTAGAGTACTTGTCATTCTTCTAGAAGAAGACGGCTGCATAATTATCACAATAAATTCTCAACGGCCTGGCTATACTGTCGACTATACCAAGACCTGAGATAAAGTTCCGCACCCACAATGAATGAATTGTGGCCTCATAGCAGGCTACAAATTCTGCATCCATAGTAGAAGTAGCAATCACAGATTGCTTTCCACTTTTCCATGATACTGCTCCATTAGCTAATAAGAACAGATAACCAAATGTTGATTTTCTGCTATCAACACATCCGGCATAATCTGAATCTGAATATCCAATCACCTCAAGATGATCAGATCTACTATAAGTAAGCATGATCTCCTTGGTGCCTTGCAAATACCTCAGAACTTTCTTTGCTGCCTTCCAATGGTCCGTTCCTGGGTTATTTTGATACCGACCCAACATACCAACGGCAAAGCTGATATCTGGTCGAGTACATGTTTGAACATAGTTCAAACTACCAACCACGGATGCATAGGGAATCTTTTCCATTTCCTTTCGTTCCAACTCATTCTGGGGACATTGCATTTTACTAAACTTGTCCCCTTTCTGTATAGGAACTATCCCTGCAAAGCAATTCTCCATTCGATATCTCTCTAAAACTTTGTTGATGTAAGCCTTTTGAGACAATCCTAACATTCCTTGTGATCTGTTTCGAAATATTTCTATTCCAATCACATAGCATGCCTCTCCCATATCTTATATCTCGAAGTTATTAGAGAGATATTTCCTTACATTATGTAACATGCCTATATCATTTGAAGCAAGCAAAAAATCGTCAACATATAAAACCAAAATAACAAACTTACTCCCATTGGTTTTAATATAGATGCACCGATCGACAGTGACCTCTACTGTAAGGACCGCTCCCGGACAATTTGGGTCAATTTGGGTCAATTTTGTGAAAAATGGATGAAAATTTAATAATTCGCGATTTGACCAAATTTTGACCCGAGAGTCACCGAGGACTACTATTTG
This sequence comes from Geranium rotundifolium, assembly GCA_963920655.1. NCBI lineage: Eukaryota > Viridiplantae > Streptophyta > Magnoliopsida > Geraniales > Geraniaceae > Geranium > Geranium rotundifolium. The sequence continues at coordinate 32,459 of OY987320.1, forward strand.
AGCCATTTTAAGTTGGAATTGTAATATTATGGATATTAGGTTCATATGGAAGCTAAAATTTAGCGAAACATCACGGTTCCGACGGTTTCGAAAAACGTGTCCGTTTCGGACGATTTCGGGTCCGAAATGACAAAAGTGGCTTGTGGGACCCCTCTACTTTACACTTGTCATGTATCTAGAGGGGGGGAGACTTTTGAGTGATAAAAAAAATTAATTGTTTTAATTTAGATTTAAAAGAAAATGGAAAATAGGTTTATTTTATTAGTTTAATGTTTAAATAATTATATTTAAGTTATAAGAGAGGGGGAGGGAGTTGATTCTCGGCAGAACACAAGGAAAGAGAAAGAGAAAGAGAAAGAGAAAGAGAAAGAAGAAAGAAGGAAGAAGAAGAGAAAAGATTGTGGCGATTTCACGACGTTCCGACCGTCCAAACGTCTTGATTTTTGCGTATTCGGGTTCTCCTCGTCGTGGGCTACAAGAGGTATGTTTTGGATTCTCATTTCCTTGAGTTTGGATTTATGGAGTGTGGAATATGGATTGATTGAGGTTGGATTAGTGTTAAGGGGGTAATTTGGAGCGTTTTGAGACAAACGGGAGGTTTGTCCGGTGACCGGGAGCTCGCCGGAGCTCCGGCCGGTCACCGGAGGTGGGGCCCGCGTGCCCGGAGTTCGGGTTTTTACGTGTTATGCAATCCCGGAAAATCCCTAGAACACTAATTCGTGACTTTGGAAGAAATTGGAATTAATTTGGCTAAAATGTGTTTGTTTCGCTAAACTTTAAAGTCGAGATTAAATCCCCCGGAAGTCGGAACGTAATTCCGTCAATTTTATTGGTGATCTCGAATTTAATTATGCGCGTAGAATAAATTTGAGAATTGTTGAAATTGAATTGTGGGAAAAGATTATTTATTATTTGAGGAACCTTAATGACGGGATTGAGTCGCTCGGGCGTCGGAATTTGGTTCCGTCGATTGCGTTGGACCCCTTGAATATAATTATGATTTGTTGATGCGAAAATAGAATTTTTCGGGGTCCCGAGGTCATTTTAGCGTTTCCGGGCAGATTCGGGAAAGTGCGCGAATTGGGCCGTTCCGGGTCCTTTTTGGCAACTCGGTGTAATTAGGAAGTATTGGAGTGATCGGGACTCATTGGGGTGTACTTGGGCGTTAGTTTCGTTAGAATCGGACTTCGATCAATTGCTAAAGTTTGTGCGTTTGTCGTTATTAGATTCTTCCATCGCTCGTGGAAAGGGAAGGATTTAGACGTGGTGTCGCGAGAGACTTGGAGCTAACGTTGGATAATTATCGAGGTAGGGAAAAGTAGCCGTATATCCATACATGACTTGGGAAAGTTACTAGTAATTGCATGTGGGCACCTTTTGTGTTCTTAGTATATGTATGTGTAGAATTGCATGTGGGCACCTGGTTGTGTCTATAGGTTGATTATACTACAGCGACGTGCCATTCCGCTGTATGCTTTGTTGGGGGTGTTACCGCTTTACTCGTTGCGTTTGGTTTGAATGTGTTATGCTTGTTCAATTGTGAGTAATGGTAAATTGTGATTTGACGTGTTTGAAGATGTCGTGCCTTAACATGTAAATTGAAATGATTTGAGTTGAGTATATTCTTCACTATGGTTGAACTGTATTGTGAGTAAATGGTAAATGCGATTTGATGTGTTTGAAGATGTTGTGCCTTAACATGTAAATCGAAATGACTTGAGTTGATTATTTCTTTCCTGTGGTTGAAATGTTTTGTGGATGATGGTTACGGGCGGGAGCCCAGTGTGTGTGGATGTTGGTTACGGGCGGGAGCCCAGTGTGCGTGGTGGTTTGTGTTTGTTGCTGGTTGACGCCCAGGTGGGAAAGATACGTCCGTGATCTCCGTTCGGGTGGGGTAGATTTGCGCTCTTACCGCGCTTCTCCATCCATGCCGCGAAGAGGCGTCCACGCCTTTCGATTAGCAATCGAAGAAGTGGGGGGCAGACCAGGCCCAGACAGCTAGCCACTGTAAACTGGCGGCCGCGAAGAAGTTTCACGCCTACGACTAGCTATCGAAAAGTGGGAGGAAGACCAGGCCCAGACAGCTTGCGATTGTAAACTGGCGTGTTATAGGTTGCATCACCTGGTCGTGTAGACCTTGTCCAACACCGTGCGTGTTTGGCAAGATGGACTCGACGAAGTACCCGGATTGTTGCCTTTCCTTGAGTGAAAGGTTTGTTTGATTGATGTTGCTTGGTTGATTGTGTGATGATTTGAGTATTGAGAATGAGACGAAATGTTTGGATAATGGTTGAGTTTTACTATTGATCTTTTTCGAACTGTGCTTATGTATCACCCTGTCAATTACTTGTATGCCGTTGTCAGTCGGGTATCCGTTGCGGTGAGCGTAAATGCTCACCCCCTGCTACTTTTCCTGCAGACAGGTGAGGATCGTGATTGTGGATAGGAGGATATCTCGAAGCTGGAGGAGCTGGAGAGTCCGGGTTGTTTTGGGCGTGTTAGTTGACGTACAATTTAGTGTCGACGTTTTGTTGTTTCTTGATCATACTTTGAGTCTCTGACTCGTGTTGTATATTCTTTTGAGCAGTTATAAAATTCGCGGTTCATTGTATTTGTGTTCTTTTTATTTGGTTACTATTATTGTTTCAGTTGTTTCGGACACTGATTCCTCGTTCGCGTTCCGGGCTCGGTCTCTACCGAATTTGGGGCGTGACATCTACAAAACCATATGACATAATGGTATCATTAAACTCTAAGTACCATTGTCTGGAAGCTTGTTTTAGACCATATATTGACTTCCTCAGCTTACACACCTTGACCTCATTTCCGGAAGACAAGAAGCCCTCGGGCTGATCCATATATACTTCCTCCTCAAGCTCGCCATTAAGAAATGCAGTTTTAACATCCATTTGGTGAAGCTCTAGATCATAATGAGCTACCAAAGCCAAAACAATTCTTATGGAATCATTCTTCGATACTAGAGAGAAGGTTTCCTTATAGTCAATGCCATCTTTTTTAGTGAAACCCTTGGCAACAAGTCGGGCTTTATACCTTTCAACATTTCCTTTTGAGTCCCGTTTGGTTTTGAAAACCCATTTTGACCCAACGGTTTTGGAACCCTTAGTCAACGTTACTAAATCCCAAACATTGTTGTTGAAAGAGATCACCATGGGTTCCATTCGATAAATTTCATGCAACGGAAGTTATGTAACCATGGTGATCGAGAAATACAAAGATCTTAATGAAAAATTCAACATGCTATCAACCTTTTGAATCTGAAACATACCTCTATTAATCGATGAAAACACAAGCTTAGTGTTTCTTTATTAGGTCCACACAAGAACCACAACCGAAGAAGGTTTTCTCTCACACTTTTGCTATGAATGTTCTTGAGAAGCTTGACAAATCAACCATGGAGGAAAATGGAGGAAGAGAGGATCGGTCAAGTGAGGGAGAGAATGAGGGGGAGTGGTTGCCAATAGTTGGACAAAAAGATGGAAGATATTTTGGAATTTTAATTTGAAATAAAATTGAATTTCAAATTAATAATTGCATATCTACCCTTCTTAAACTCCTATTTGCACTTCTTCCCCATTCATAACTTGAATCCCTATATGGGCTTTAAGCCCGTTCAACTAAAACCCAAATTAAACCCATTAACTTGAGTTCTAAGTTCTGTTTAGACAGAACGATTCAATTTCCTCGAATTGATTTCTTCAACCGTCTGGTTAAAATCTTAGGCCAGAAAAATACCCAATCGTTCTCAATTTTCATCCATAATTATTTGTCATGTATCGTGCTTAATGCGTGTGACCCTCTAGGCTCACGAACAGTTGGCAGACTGGTAAAATTACTATTTTACCCTTTCCATCATAAGTGGTCTCTAGCAAGACATTATGATTACCCAACGTTCGTGATTATCGATTATTCGACTTAACCTGTTATCGTACATGTCAATATCCTTTTATCAAACTGATATCCAGATTGATCAATAGGCATAGAATGGTCATCCTAATTTATCAATCACTGTTTCTTGATATCTGAGATGACTGAAAACTGATACTAAGGTATCACCTGCACGGCCGTGCTATTCCTTCAGTCATACTCATCAAGTGGCCTAAACGGATATCTTTCTCATACCGAAGTATGAGTGATAAATCCCTCAGACGCCTTTCGAGTTCATTAGTGCATCAAATATCAAAGCCAATCGAAGCCGTTATAGTTACCCATTTACGGATAACGTTAGACTAGGTCAAACTTAGGTATTCGTTACATAGTGTACAAAAAGACTCCTTGGTCTTAGGATATAATGACAAGCTACGATATGTGAGTATCTCATGACTGGATCTATGCAGCATACTCACAATCGGGTTGTCCAATATCATCGACCTGATGATATTTATGATATAACTCCAGCACATACTTTGCCATGATCAGTAGAGCGTGATCACAAGGAGTTGGTCTCATACTGACCGCTTCTTTAAGAAGCTTAGCTGATCAGGGACTCATCAAATGTAATTCTTTCTGATCTATAGTTCTACTATTAGTGGTTACACACATAATGACATAGATCAAATTACATTCGATATATTACTACAACACATTAGTAATATATGCCGATTTATTAATTCGGAAAGATGATAAAACATTACATATGTAGATCAATATATTGGACTGGGGCATAACTCTAACAGTTGTCCCCCAAAGATTTCATCTCTTCCTTCATGGCTACTAACCACTTTTCTTAATTGTTACTTTCCATGGCTTTTCGGAAAGAGACCGGATCCTCTCTAATGCTCAAGTCACATTCACTGTCAACAGAATAAACCACATAATCATGCGGAATGGCAGGTCTCCTTTCCCTTATAGACCGTCTTACCTGTTCATGTGGTATATTATTCTCCCCTTGAATTGGGACTTGTTCATTATTGATATTGTCATTTTGTGGGTGTTGCACAACATTACGTTGTCCCAATGTGTCATTTGACCGTGATGACATAATTGGTACAATTACATTAGGTGCAACTTCAGGAGAAGATATTTCTTCCTTAATTTCACGAATTTCCACATTTCGTGGTTCAATACTCGCACTAGACCAACCATTCTCAATAAATCTATCTTTACTATTCTCTACTATTCTCGTACTATGATTAGGGCAGTAAAATACATATCCCTTTGATTTTTTCAAGATAACCAATGAAGTTACCACTGACTGTACTAGGATCTAGCTTCTTTTCATTTGGGTTATGCAACCTCAGTTCCGATGGACAACCCCAAACTTTAAGATGTTTGAAAATTGGGTTTCTCCCCGTCCACTTTTTCATAAGGAGTCTTAGAAACTGCTTTACTTCTGACCATATCTTTCAAAGTACGACTCCGTCTTTCAGCGACACCATTTTGCTGAGGTGTACCAGGCATTGTATATTGCGCACAAATACCCATACTATGGACCAGGACATTGTCCTTGTTCAGTGAACCTTCCATAAAACTCACCACCCCTATCAGATCGTACAATCTTAACTTTCCTTTCTAGTTGCCTTTCCACATCTCTAATGAATTTCTAAAGAACATTCACGGAATGAGCCTTTTCATGTAGAAGATAGGTGTAGCCATATCGTGAGAAATCATCAATAAATGTGATGAAATAATTTAATAGTGTGTATAATCTCAATCTAAGAAGGAACATCAATAGGTCCACAAATCATCCTTCACCAGTCCAAGAAGGAACATCAATAGGTCCACAAATATCAGTGTGTATAATCTCAAGAAGCTGAGAGCTTCTTGTGGCTGGCTTTTTTATTATATGTTTAGTTTTCTTACCCTTAATGCAATCTACACACACATCTAAGTCACAAATCATCCTTCACCAGTCCAAGAAGGAACATCAATAGGTCCACAAATATCAGTGTGTATAATCTCAAGAAGTTGAGAGCTTCTCGTGGCTGGATTTTTTAACTATATGTTTAGTTTGCTTACCCTTAATGCAATCTACACACACATCTAAGTCACTAAAATCTAATGGAGAAAGAATTTCATTCTTTACCAACTTCCTTAACCGTTCTTTAGATATGTGACCTAGACTTTGATGCCACAAGGAAGCTGAACTTCCATTCGATGCACTACGTTTAATGCCTCTACCTTCCATCTAAAATAAGGATTCAGAAAATTTAACATCAAGTTAGAAACGATAAAGTGAATCTATTAAAGTACCAGAACCATAAGGTAAATTATTTCGATACAAAATAAAACCACAGTTTTCAAAGTTGACAGAAAATCCTATAATCTCCAACTTACTTAATGAAACAAGATTTCTTTCACACTCTGGTACATAGAGACATCTTTCAAGAACTAGATCACAACTAGTGTCTAGAGTCAAACTGTAAGTCCCGATGCCCTCAACGCGTGCTTTCTTCTTGTTTCCCATGAACAAGAACTGATCAGCTCCTTTTATGAGGTGGATCGAACTGAATCCCTGTTTAACATGAGAAACATGAGTAGTAGCACCAGAATCTAACCACCAAGTATTACTAGGCCCTTCTGTAATGTTCGACTCAAGGCAAACTGAAACATAATGTATACATTTTTTCGCGAACCATGCTTTTCTTTTCGGGCAATCCTTCTTGAAGTGTCAACTTTTCTTACAAAAGTGACACTTCTGCTCCTTAATGATTTTGCTTTCAGGTTTCTTCAAGAAAGTTTTCTGTCTTTTGTTGCCTTTACCTAGCTTTGTCTTGCTGCTACTGGCACCATCATGACTTACGAGATGAATTGCTTGATCTTTTATCTTCTTTAATCTCCCTTCCTTCTGAATAAGCATGGCCTTCAATTCCTGATAGTTCCACTTATCTTTGATGGTATTATAATTAACCTGGAACTAACCAAACTCATCAGGTAGAGAGCTAATGAGGAACTGAACCAAGAAGGTTTCACTTACCTCCATCCCTAAAGTCTTTAACTTTGATGCCAAATTTGACATTTCTGTCACATGACCATGTATAGGCTTAGACCAGTCAAACTTCTTATTAGTCAATTCACTTATAAGACTTCCTACGGTTGACTTGTCGGCCAACTCTGATTGAGAACACTCTTTTATTATCTTTAAGAATTCCCGAAGTTTATCTGTTTGGGGCATGGATGGTTTTATATTTTCACCCATTGACATTCTCATGAGGTTCAAACTTAACCTGTTCGATCGCTCCCAACACTCATAGAGGGACACATCATCCTCAGAGCTTCCATCCGTTATGGGTAAAGGATCAACATCGGTAAGTATAGCCATGTCTAGTGCCATAATACCCAGTGTGAACCGGATCTGTTGAGACCATTCCTCATAATTAAGCCCATTAAACTTCACAACAGAGTTAGCCGATGTGAACAAACTTGATGAAGCTGCAAAATATTTATTCATGCTTTTTATATTAGTGCTTTGAAACCTATTTACATATTCATAAACTTTAAATATGAATTTAAGCAACCTTTGGGCAATACTTTCAAACACAAAACTATAATTAATGTTATAATATAATGCCTTTATTATTTATCATTCACATGCACAAGTTCAAATGAAAATGCTATCTTCGGATATACATGACATTTAAACTTACTGTGAATGATGAATCCTATATATTATTATTCACATCCTATGATCCACCTTTGGGTGGTCTCATAAATATAAACAATAATTTATTTAAACTTTAATGTATAACATCTTACTATACTTGAAAAGAAACACAACAAGGCCACTTTGGTGACTAACATGTTGTGTTCTTTTTTTTCTTTTAAATTTACATAAAGAACCAGTAAGCACAACAAGGTCATTTTGGTGACTAACATGTTGTGTCCTTTAAAATATATAAATAACAACAATCACAACAAGGCCGCTTTGGTGACTAACAAGTTGTGTTTTCTAAAATATATATGACAATTATTATACACATCATTTCATGTATATCTGACACTACTATACATGTATTAAACATATATCACATATACATTAATTCATGCATCATAAAAGCATAACATTACATGCATACTCCAAAGTTGGCTTATGCAAAAAAAACATGCATAAACATTTATGCAGAGATTGACATATGCATAATTCATGCAAAATAAATTTATTATACAGAAAATAATTTGGCAGAAGTAAGTAAATACAACACGTACACACTTTAATATGTGAATTAATCAAGTCTACAACCTGCCTCTGATACCAAATATAAGCATAATTAATCATTTAATATGATCTACAATCATGTCATCATAATATCATTAATATAGGATCTTAGACTTGTATAAATTCAACCTAAATAATACATAAGCAAGTATGAAGAACTTACCTTGATCCATGCCGAAATAGTATGTGTGTTGCCTTGATAACTTCACGTTTTCTCCTTTTTAACTCTCTTCTTTAATATTCTTATATTTGATGGAAAGAAAGAAACGAGAATGTTTTTCAACTCTTTGTTGTTGTTCACACATTCTCCTTTTATAGGAGATTCTTGATATTCACATTCATGCACTTCAATAACCAATTCATCTACGTGTACACTACATGAAATAACTGATGCATTTGACAACTAATGCATTTGATTATCTCTTATCAACATGTACACGTGTTCTTGATTATTTCTTTATGTGAATGTATCTGATTATTCTTTTATGTGATAAACAACTAAACTTTAATTTTAAATTAGAGTAAGGTAGGAGGGAAATGATATTTCCCAAACTTTAATCACATTTATCGAGACCGGTCCATCGCGGTGTCGGCTATTATATTAAAATTTATTGTTACATACGAAAGTCATATGAATATTATAAATATTCTAACACAGCCAACCTCCTAGAAAGAGCAATATGCATAAACCACTCATTAAGATCATATTGGCATACTCTCCCAAAAGAAAAAGAGCAAACCCCATTGAAGAATATTCTACATTATAGCCTGCAACTAATTCAGCTTCCGCTTCTGGAAGATCAAAGGGAGCTTGATTTGTTTCTGCTAGACAAGAAATATAGAATATAACCAATACAGGGAACAAGGGAATACCGAACCATATTTTCTTTTACGCCATGACAATCTCACTCAAATTACAAGAACCTACACATATTAGTACAGTAATAAGAACAAGACCAATGGATACTTCATAAGAGACCATTTGAGCTGCAGATCATAATGCTCCTAGAAAGGCATATTTTGAAAATAGAGCAGTGAAAGTTCTCAACAATCAACGACTCTTTCTGAGCCTTCTATGAACCGTACAAGCACATCCTCTCTCACCCCTACCGCGCTTACGGCCATACCCCAACCAACCCCAAAAAAACAAATCGAATGAAACCTGGCGAAAAAGAAGTGAACACGTTACAATATCGACAACAGTTATAATATTAATTTTTAAGACTGCCTTGAAGTACGAGCTTGAAACATCATAAACCATCAGATCCTCCAAGACATTCTATATACGAATCAGATCATCAGGTTCTACAATCATTTGATCCACTACTTTTTTTATTATTCTATATACGAATCAGATCATCAGGTTTCACAATTATTTGATCCACTACTTTTTTCTATTATTCTATTGACTAGATCATAATGCGTCTAATATATGGCAGTGATAAAATTTCCTTGTCCATACATAAGTTTGGCTCTTCCCATCTTTAGAGCTCCATGAAGGGGGTCCTTTTCTAATTCATATAAAGTAAAGTAAAGGGTTGCTAGCTTTGTTCCTCTGGAGAACCGGAGTCGTGCTTTAATTGTAGCTCAAGTTCACGTATACTACATCAATTTCACAAAAGAATAAAGTAGTCTTTAGCAGGATCTTTTTATTTTCCATTTTTTTATTCATTTCAATAGTATAGTATTATTTCTATTACGAACATCACAGTTGTTCGTATTTTATTTTGTTCTTCCAAGCTCTTCTTAAAAAGCACCCACTAAGTTACTTATGGAATCTTTTCTTCTCTCTCGACTGACCTATAATAAAAAATCTATAAGCATCTTCCATTCATCTCGATTTAAGTTTTTCCGCACCCTATTTATTTTGACCCCCCTCTTCTTTGATTAGTGATTACTCCCAATCCAAATCACCCCTTTTCGATTCATAGAGAAATCCAATCGTCAAAATCAATAGAAGGCCATCATGGACCAAAATCCAAAGAGATCAATCTTGTTGAGGGATACTGCCCAAGGAAAGAAAAAGGTTACTTCTAGATCAAAGATAATAAATAAAATTGAAACAAGATAAAATCTTATATCGGAACGACTTCTGGAATCACCGAAAGGATCGAAACCGCATTCGTAGGCCGACAACTTTTCTGGGTAGGTCGAACTATTGGAAGAAAATAAAAAAGGAAGGCCGAGTAAGAGCAAAGAAACTAGCAGAGTAATCACTAAAAAGATACAAATAGGTGAAAATTCTAACATCACCACAGCCCACTTGGTTCTCTCGCTCCATGCTCGCGGAGCGTTATACCGTATAAAAAGAAAAAGCCCCCTTTCTTAAGCCCTAAAAGACTTTTATTTTTTTTCCGAGCGGTATTTAGCCAAAAGTACTCTGAGGAGCGAGCGGAGAGAGTTCAACGAATTTGAATCACTGAGTTGATAGACTTTAGAGAGAGTTGTAGTGCTAGGATTGTCCCTTATCTCCAAAACCCTACGACGGAAGCTCGAAATGTAATCCTCCTCGTATATTACTGTACTGTAAGGATTTTTTCCGCGGTACGGGCGCCTGCGGCAGCTCATAAACTCGCTCCTCAGCCCGAGGAAAATCAATCTCTAAAATACAGATGTCGACCCCTTTTTTTTCTTTACTTTGCTGATTCCTCTCAATAAAATTTTACATGTTGCACTAAGTTAGTTACGGATGTATGCATGCAGTCCGGGAACACTTTGGGGTGAACACCCATCCGAACAAGTAGGGTCAATAGTTCAGCATTTAGGCCATAACATTTAGAAAAATAAATCTTTCACCCAACAAGTGCTCTCCGAACCAAGCTAGATAGTCTCCTATCACTGGGTTCACCAACCAACCTGGATTTTGATTCTTATTATTTCTACCGCAAAAACATAAGGATTGTTTCCATATGACATAAGCGCTCTTGGGTGGGCTGGGCCATTCCATCCAATCTTGGAGAAGGGTCCCAATCTCGTATTGGATTGGATTGGTCGGTGTGGCGATGTGCTAAACTTCTATGACTGCCTTCCAAACCTTTGCAAGGACTGAGCGAGAATGGTATGGTAAGGGGCGAAAATGTCGTTTCCCGGGAATGCGATTCACTGGGGAAAACAAAGCAAAGCCGTCCAGGGTTAGTGTGGCAGATTAGGAATGCGAAGGCCTTTCCATGGAGACCCGAGAAAGAAATAGCTATGTATTGACCGAGCCTTAAGTACTGACTTCGAATCAATTGACCTCCTTTTATTTCTCATTTTCTTTTAGGCGGGCCAAATAGAGAATGAAATGCAGAAATAGGGGAAGGGTTCCAAACCAACCTTGTTTTTTTAAGGGATTTTCGCTCTACCAAAGTACCAAAGGCTTTCGAGTCGAAATAGCTCCTCCCTATTACACGATCTAAAAAAGGCTTTTAGTAGCGCCCTTAAAGTAGAAGCTTTTTTTAAGGGCCAGTAGTTGTAGCTGTGGTCACACCAACCCTTTCGTTCAACTCGCTCCGAGTTCCAATTTCTTATTTTTCACCCGGGCTAAGGTGGACCTCTTCCGTAAAGGCAGATAGAAAGCTAATCTTGAAGGGTCTGGTCCAGTCTAAATTCAGGCTTTGTCCTTTTAGGAGAATCAGTAACTTATATTAGCGTCGTACCTTGAGTCGAATTGATCATGTCATGTGCAACGTCTATCAATGATGGTTAATTAATTTCCATTGATTTAGACTCCTTCCCTTCCCAACTACAAATAACATCGAGAGGAGCCCAAAAGCCTTCGCAGGTCGGCCGGGTCTTTCTTTCCCTCTTCTTCTGTTCCCGCCACGAGAAAGACGCACGGAAGAGGTATTCCCGTGGCGGAGGATCCGTTGAGACTTTCTGTTGTCTTGGTAGGGACCTCTACGATCTTTTCCTCTATTGTATTAAAAATTTGAAAAAAGTGGTTCGAATTACGTTAGGGGGTCCTTTGTTTTTGCCAGATCTAGAGAGATACTACGAGTCGTCCGCCCCAGATTCCATCGCCGAGGCCATCTGGTACACTGGTACTACCAAAAAGTCTCACGCTTACCTTACTCTTACTGATGCTTTTATTGGACCCAGAAGACCCCAGTCATGCTTCTACTTTCCATTCCCATCATCATATTGATTACCTCTTCGTGATCTGCCAAAATAACTTCGAGTCTGTATCATGATAAAAGTAAGGCTGTGATTCTTGCTCAAAGAAGAGAGCGAAGGCATTCGAGTTATTGGCTCGTCCAACCCGACAGCATTCACGAGTCATTCAAGTGTCCCTCGGAGATAGGGTCGAGAAGTACCATGCATGCTTACCTCCCATCCTTTCTTGGTACCACCGAGAGCAAGCCACACCAACCCTAAAAAAAGGTGAGCGTCCCTGCCCTTATTTGATTTTTAAAGTAAAGCTAAAGCTTTTGCTCCGACTCAAGAAATGGATCAAAAAAAAGGGGGACTTCTTCAACGGGCTATGCCACCTAAACCAACTGAGGGAAGTTGCATCCGTCCCATCGCGAGCAGCTACAATGTCATGATCACGTTGGTTTACCCTTTTTTCTTTGGTATTTCAATGGACGGTCGCCCCTCCAACAATGAAAGGTAGAAATATGAAAACTTATGTGCCATTCAGATCGGAGAACTTATGTAGGAAATCGGGTTTTAAGTTTTCAGAAACTACATGATTATATAGCCAAAGGGAATAGGCCGCGCCTAAAATCATCCAAACAGCTGCTAATGTGGCTACTAAGCTATTTCTTTGGAAAGCTCCTACTAAATTAAGAATTTTCCTGATAAAGTTACTAGTACCAGGTAAACTCATATTGGGCAAGGTGAAAAGAAGAAAAAGACAGAGAAATTCGGCATGCTGTTCACTAAACCTCTGTAATATCTAACAAGTCGAGTCTGATGTCGATCATATAGAACACCAACACATAGAAAAAGGGCTGAAGAAACCAGACCATGACTTAACATCAGTAAAATGCTACCTCCAATTCCGTGTATGTTCAGACTAAACATACCAATAAGAAATGATCTTCTTAAGATCGACATGTCTTAAAGTGTTCAAGGAAGTATATATTATAGCAATCGCGCTTAAAGTATAAATGAAAGGAGTGAAAAAAGTGTTGCTTCGGGAAACATGAGTATTGAAAATCTGAAAAACCTGTAGGCTCCCAATTTAAAAAGAATTCCTACCAAGATGACGGATCCTGCCGTAGGTGCCTCTACATGAGCTTTGGGTAACAAAATATGAACTAGTACCATAGGCACTTTGACCACGAAAGAGGCGAAAAAAGCAATCCATAGAAAGATTTGGCGCCGCTCACGGTTAATAAGATTTGTAAATCAGTGGTCCCTGTTTGGAGGAGAATAAATAGAATAGCTAAAAGCATAAGAAGATATCCAAGTAAAGTATGAAGGAAAAAATGATATGCTTCCTTGATCTTTCTTTGTCTCGAACCCAGACCCCTATAATAATGGTATAGTAAGGGGTTGTTGGGATTTTGGGCTTCACAAAACGTCATGGCAGTGGAAGCAACAAAGATTATAACCCAAAATCTGCCCAAAATCATGAAACCATTAAATCCCAAGGAAAAACCAAATTACAAGATTTTACCTTTCGGTTTGATCGTGAATCTGCACAGCAGAAAAAATGTGACTTTGGAGCTTCGTATCTGGAGCTACATACATCCAAATTCTTCGGTTCCTTTTGGAGAGTGAAGCCCATCCAATTCTCTACAACCTTCATGTTTTGCACAACGGCAAGTTCGGACGGCAGGACCTCCGTCTGAAGCAAAACATTTTTCCTGTCTGTGCTGGATAGATTCCACAGAGCAGTCAGCTTTCCGGGCCAGTATCTCACAAACCAACGCTCTTTTGGAATATTGCTATTTCACGAAGGAGGTAGCCCTTTTAGTCTTCTTTCATCTCCCGCTTGTGTCAGATCAGTCAGAGCTCGGACTAGGGAGCTATGGCTCACGCCCGTTTGGTCGTCGGAACTGGACATCACTGGACAGTTTTTCCGGTTGAGGCTCGAACCACCAAGAGAGACCTCCGGATACATCAAGACCAGGCTTGAGCCTCCTTGGGTGCCTACATACCCGTATGACAGGATCAAAGCCCACGTAGTTCGACTAGAGCAATCCCGAGATAATTTTGGCAAGAAAGGTAGAAGAAGAGTGGCTTGTTCTTGAGAGCTTGGACCAAAACTGAAAATGGAGGAGAGCTCCACTTTTCTTCTTCTTGCTCTTCACGTGAATAATATGAGAGAGAGAAGCCACATAATTATTAGATGTTGTGTTATTATGTTATGTGGTCTTCCCTCTTGGTTTTGGAGAGATAAGATGGTAATTGGAGCATGGCTCAAAGTGTCCTTACAAACCAACTCCCACTTGCCCATTCCTAGACCGTGCCTTGCCAATTGCTTGGAAAATAACCATCATAGTCACTACCGCCTAACCAAGCATGGTGGATATAAGTGTGGACCCACTAATGGGCCACTAATTGGGCCGACCACCATGGGCATCATGGGCCGAAGCCCAATTGCTTCGGCCATGTTATCCCGTGCCGGGTCCAATTATTATATGACCTCTCCTCGAACTTATCAAACAAAGTCGAATACGACATCAACGAAAAACTAGGTTTTTCTCTATTTGTATTCCAATTTAACTTACACGGGCCCATAGCCCAAGACGCCAGGTTTTGGCCATGGCTCATGTCTTCCGAATTTACCCTTTCTCTGCCATTTTATTTCCGTAGGATTATATCCTTTGGTGTACCCTTTAGGCTCATGCTCCGTTGGCAAATCGGCGTAAAATTCCATTTTACCCGATCCATCATCAATGTCCTCTAGTATGACATTATGATTAACCAATCGTGCACGATGATCGAAATAATCGACAGAACCTCTTGTAGTACATGTCGATATCCTTTTATCGTCCAATATCTAGATTGATCATAATGCATAGATACGTCACCCTTATTTAATCCATCTCTGTTTCTCCATCTGTGAGATTACTGAATACCGATAACCCGTATCGTTGGCATGGCCATGCTCTCCCTTCAGTGAATCTCTATCGAGTGGCCTAAACGGATACCTATCTCATACCGTAGTATGAGGGAGAAATCCCTTAGCCGCCTTTCGTATCAATCATACAGTCCGTCCCCGTGTCAATCATGTCCGTTATGGTTGTCTTGTTACAGACAACATTAGAAACAAGTCAAACGCGGTTCATTACTGTATAGCAATCACAAAGATTCCTTGTTCTAAGGATACGACGACAAGCTACCACAATTGAATGTGTTCATGACTGTATCTATGCAACACCATTCAGAGCGGGTCGTCCAATATCACTTCCCAAGTGATATCTATGATCTGATTCCGGGATTCCATCCCAATGGCAAATAGAACTATACCATAAAGAATCATCCTCATACTTGGTCGCTTCATTGAAGCATATTTGACCAGGGACCCTTTAAGTGTGATCCGTACAGATATATGGTTCTACTACTTTGGTGGAAATATATCATATCATACTTAACCTATTACTTCAACACATAAGTAATATAATGCCGATTTTATATATTGCAAACGATGATTAAAATACACAGACATTTACAGACTAATACAATTGGAGTAGGGCAAAAAAATGCTTACAATCTCCCACTTGCCCCTGGTTCCAATCTAAGCCCCAGTTTATACCCATTGACCTCACATGTTTTCGTGCTTAGGTTGAGGAAGAGCCTTGGTCAAAGGGTCGGCTGTGTTATCATCTCATGCAACGTAAGTGATCTTCACATCACCCCTCTCGACGATTTCTTGTATTAGGTGATATTTTCTGGGTACCTGTTTGGATCTGTTATGTGCTCTAGGCTCTTTAGCTTGCATAATGGCCCCTGTGTTGTCACAAAATAAGCTTACTGGATTAGACGCGTTTGGCATTGCGCCTAACCTAGTTATGAAGCTCCTGATCCATACAGCCTTCCTTGTTGCTTCTGAGGCAGCAATGTACTCAGCCTCCTCTGTAGAATCGACAATGGTGTCTTGCTTCATGCTTTACTAGCTGAAAGCTTCACCATTCAACATGAACACATATCTTGACTGACTCTGATAGTCATCAAGATCCATTTTGAAACTAGCATCAATAAAACCTTCGATGACTAGCTCATCATCATTCCTTCCCCGTATACAAGAAAAACTACAGTCCATGGATTGATGACTACTGGTACATCTTAAGGTAAACGAGACGTCCGGTCTCGTACATGTCATGACATACCTGATGGATCCAATAGCCGAAGCATATGGAATTTCATCCATCCTTTTCCCGCTCATCAGTTGTCACCAAACACTGAGTCTTGCTAAGTTTTATGCCATAACGGATAGGTAAAAATTCTTTCTTGGAATAAAGCATTGAGAACCTACTCAATAACTTGTTCACATAGGTGCTCTAACTTAAACCCAAGACCTACTTGGTGCGACCTCTATATATCTTGATCCCCAAGATGTAAGCAGCATAGCCTAAGTCCTTCATTGGGAAACTATTCCCTTAACCAAGCCTTTGTAAAGCTCAAGGTTGGGATGTCGTTTCTAATGAATAATATGTCATCGACATACAACTCCATAAAGACTATCTTACTTCCATCCGCCTTCTTGTAAACGCAATGCCCATTTTCGGTCTTGATAAAGTTGAACTAATTGTCAGTTTTATCAAAACTTAGATTCCAATTCCGCTACATGACACCCAACCTTGTCTCAGAATTGGTACTGTCCATGGCTTCTCAAAAGGTGGTGGGTTTATCAACTTGATCCACCAATACCAGCTTGTCACCTTGAGTCACAAAATTCCATATCTCACAGGTGGACGACTGGTCCTTTCAGATCGCCTTGGACCGTCCTGAATAACTGCAGTGGGTGGTTCTTGCTCTACAGGGTTGTCCAGCGGTTCCTGAGAAACTGTTCCGTCAGAGCCCGATTCATAATGAACACGACTGTTTTTATAACATAACTCTAGAAAGAGATTGGGAGATCAGAGTGACTCATCATGGAACGAACCATATCCCACAATGTTAGATTCCAGCCTTCGGACACACTATCCTATTGTGGTGATCCTGGTGGAGTCCATTCTGATAAGATCCCATATCCCTCAATATGATCGTGAAACTCTGTGGACAAGTATTCTGCACTTTGATATAAACGAAGTGCCTTAATACTTTTCCCGAGCTGGTTATGTACTTCATTGAACAGTGCTTAAACTCTTTGAATTTATCAAAAGTGTCAGACTTATGCCTTATTGAATAGACATAAACAAATCTACTGCAATTTGCATTAAAAGTGATAAAGTAACTTAAACCACTCATGGCAAGTGAATTCATTGGCCTACATACATTATGTTGCACATTAGGCCAAATAGGTCACCCGCCTTTCACCTCTGCCAAGGAAGGGCGCTCTATCCTTTGGTGTTACCCTTTAGGCTCAAGCACTGTTAGCAGATCGGCGTAAAATTCCATTTTACCCGCTCCATCATCAATGTCCTCTAGTATGACATTATGATTACCCAATCGTGCATGATGATCGAACTAATCGATTTAACCTCTTGCAGTACATGTCGCTATCCTGTTATCGCCCAGTATCTAGATTGATCATAAGGCATAGAGACGTCACCCTTATTTAATCAATCTTAGTTTCTCGATCTGTGATATTACAGAATACTGATAACCCGTATCTTTGGCATGGCAATGCTCTCCCTCCAGTCAATCTCTATCGAGTGGCCTAAACAGATACATATCTTATATCGTAGTATGAGGGATAAATGCCTTAGCCGCCTTTCGTATCACTCATACGGTCCGTCCCCGTGTCAATCATGTTCGTTACGGTTGTCTTGTTACAGACTGAAAGAGATCACCATGGGTTCCAAACGATAAATTTCATGCAGCGAAAGTTACGTAACCATGGTGATCGATTGAAGCTTTGATCTTAATGTAAATTCAACATGTTATCAACCTTTTGAATCTGAAAAATACCTCTATTAATCGATGAAAACACAAGCTTAGTGTTTCTCTATTAGGTCCACACAAGCACCACAACCGAAGAAGGTTTTCTCTCACACTTTTGCTATGAGTGTTCTTGAGAAGCTTGACAAATCAACAATGGAGGAAAATGGAGGATGAGAGGATCGGTCAAGTGAGGGAGAGAATGATGGGGGAGTTGTTGCCAATAGTTGGAGAAAAAGATGGAAGATATTTTGGAATTTTAATTTGAAAAAAAATTGAATTTCAAATTAATAATTGCATATCTACCCTTCTTAAACTCCTATTTGCACTTCTTCCCCATTCATAACTTGAATCCCTATATGGGCTTTAAGCCCGTTTAACTAAAACCCAAATTAACCCATTAACTTGAGTTCTAAGTTCTGTTTAGACAGAACGATTCAATTTCCTCGAATTGATTTCTTCAAACGTCTGGTTAAAATCTTAGGCCAGAAAAATACCCAATCGTTCTCAATTTTCATCCATAATTATTTGTCATGTATCGTGCTTAATGCCTGTGACCCTCTAGGCTCACGAACAGTTGCCAGACTGGTAAAATTACTATTTTACCCTTTCCATCATAAGTGGTCTCTAGCAAGACATTATGATTACCCAACGTTCGTGATTATCGATTATTCGACTTAACCTGTTATCGTACATGTCAATATCCTTTTATCAAACTGATATCCAGATTGATCAATAGGCATAGAATGGTCATCCTAATTTATCAATCACGATATGTGAGTATCTCATGACTGGATCTGTGCAGCATACTCACAATCGGGTTGTCCGATATTATCGACCTGATGATATCTATGATATAACTCCGGCACATCTTTGCCATGATCAGTAGAGCGTGATCACAAAGAGTTAGTCTCATACTGATCGCTTTAGAAAGAAGCTCAACTGATCAGGGACTCATCAAATGTAATTCTTTATGATCTATAGATCTACTATTAGTGGTTACACACATAATGACATAGATCAAATTACATTCGATATATTACTACAATACATTAGTAATATATGCCGATTTATTTATTCGGAAAGATGATAAAACATTACATCTGTAGATCACTTATATATTGGACTGGGGCATAACTCTAACATAGACAACATTAGGAACAAGTTAAACGCAGTTCGTTACTGTATAGCAATCACAAAGACTGCTTGGTCTCAGGATACGATGACAAGCTACCACAATTGAACGTGTTCATGACTGTATCTATGGAACTACATTCACAGCGAGTCGTCCAATATCACTGTCAAGGGATCGGCCATATTATCATAAGTCGAATAGTATTTAATCTCCACATCACCTCTATATGTGATAAATCTCACGAGGTGATGCCTGCTGAGTATATGTTTGGATCTGTTGTAGAATTTGGGCTCTTGAGCAATAGCTACGGCACCTGTGTTGTCCCACAACAAGCTTATCTGATCAGACGCTCGCGGCGTTGCATCTAATCCAATTAGAAAGCTCTTTATCCATACGGCCTCTTTAGCTGCTTTTGTTGCAGCTATATACTCAGCCTCCGTTGTAGAGTTGGCAATTTTGGCTTGCTTAAAGCTTATCCAGCTAAAAGCGCCACAACTCAACACAAAATATATCCTAACAGAATTTTGAAGTCATATGGATATGTCTGAAAACTAGCATCGATTTGTCCTTTGATTGCTAGTTCTCTATCTATATCCCCCATACACTAGGAATGCATCCTTGGTCCTCCTCAAATATTTGAATATGACCTTTGATAGCAATCTAGTGTAATTGGCCGGGGTTAGATTGGAATCTGCTGGTATAGCTTAGTGCAAACGAGACTATTGCTCAAGGGATCTGGTCAAGGGATCTTACTCAGCATATGGGACAACACAGGTGCCGTAGCTATTGCTCAAGAGCCCAGATTCCACAACAGATCCAAACATATATTCAGCAGGGTTCACCTCTTGAGAGTTATCAAATATAAAGGTGATGTGGAGATTAAACACTATTCGACTGATGATAATATGGCCGATCCCTTGACAAAAGCTCAGCCGCAGCCTAGGCATGAGAAACATGCAGGGTCCAGGGGAGTAGATCAGAACTTAAATTGGAACCAGGGGCAAGTGGGAGATTGTTAGAGTTATGCCCCAGTCCAATATATAAGTGATCTACAGATGTAATGTTTTATCATCTTTCCGAATAAACAAATCGGCATATATTACTAATGTGTTGTAGTAATATATCGAATGTAATTTTATCTATGTCATTATGTGTGTAACCACTAATAGTAGATCTATAGATCAGAAAGAATTACATTTGATGAGTCCCTGATCAGCTAAGCTTCTTTCTAAAGCGATCAGTATGAGACTAACTCCCTGTGATCACGCTCTACTGATCATGGCAAAGATGTGCCAAAGTTATATCATAGATATCATCAGGTCGATGATATCGGACAACCCGATTGTGAGTATGCTGCATAGATCCAGTCATGAGATACTCACATATCGTAACTTGTCATTATATCCTAAGACCAAGGAGTCTTTATGTACACTATGTAACAAATACCTAAGTTTGACCTAGTCTAACGTTATCTGTAAAAGGGTAGCTATAACGGCTTCGATTGGCTTTGGCATTTATTGCACTAGTGAACTCAAAAGGCGTCTGAGGAATTTATCACTCATACTTCGGTATGAGAAAGATATCCGTTTAGGCCACTTGATGAGTATGACTGAAGAAACAGCATGGCCATGCAGGTGATACCTTAGTATCAGTTTTCAGTCATCTCAGATATCAAGAAACAGTGATTGATAAATTAGGATGACCATTCTATGCCTATTGATCAATCTGGATATCGGTTTGATAAAAGGACAGTGACATGTACGATAACAGGTTAAGTCGAATAATCGATAATCACGAATATTGGATAATCATAATGTCTTGCTAGAGGCCACTTATGATGGAAAGGGTAAAATAGTAATTTTACCAGTTTGCCAATTATTCGTGAGCCTAGAGGGTCACAGGCATTAAG
Source organism: Geranium rotundifolium (assembly GCA_963920655.1). Taxonomy (NCBI): domain Eukaryota; kingdom Viridiplantae; phylum Streptophyta; class Magnoliopsida; order Geraniales; family Geraniaceae; genus Geranium; species Geranium rotundifolium. The sequence goes on from OY987320.1 coordinate 53,654, forward strand.
CACGATACATGACAATAATTATGGATGAGAATTGAGAACAATTCGGTAGTTTTCTGGCCTAAGGTTTTAACCAGACGGTTGAAGAAATCAATTCGAGGAAATTGAGCCGTTTTGACTAAACCGAAATTAGAACTCAAGTTAATGGGTTTAATTTGGGTTTTAGTTAAACGGGCTTAAAGACCATTTAGGGATTTAAGATAGGAGAGGGATCAATTGTAAATATGAAAGAATAAAGGGATAGATAATGCAATTTTAATTTTAATATTCAATTTAATTTCAAATTAAAAATCACATAATATCTATTCAATTATCTCTTGAATTTTTCAGCAACTTCTCCCTCCTTTCTCTCTCCCTCATTGCCGATTTTCAGCTCTCTCTACCTCCATTATTGCTCTTGTTTTCTCTCAAAATTTCTTGCAAAAGATTGAGTGAAAAATCATTTCGGTTGTGGTGCTTGTGTGGACTTGATAGAGAGAACACTACACTTGTGTTTTTGTCGATTACAAGAGGTAAATATCAGTTTTATATTTATGTTTATAACATGTTCAAATGGCATTAAGATCTAAGCTTTTTACGATCACCACGGTTACATAAAGTCCGCTGCATGATATTCATCGTTTGGAACCCGTGGTGATCTCTTTCAGTGGTATCAGAGCCATGGTTGTTATGTTATTTTGTACATGTTTAAATCTGATAATTTTTATGTTTATATGTGTTCTTCATCATTAGCATGCATGTAAATCGAATTTTTTTTCCAGATTTGATTGATTTTGGAAATTGGAAAAATAATTTTTTATGGGGTTTTTCGGGTTAGCCATGGCTTAGCCATGACCGACCAGGTCGAGTCCCTTGGTGGACCATGGAATGCCCTAGGGCAGACCATGGTCAGCACCATGGGCCGACGAGGGTCGCCTACGGGCGACCATGGTAGCCCTCGCAGGAGACCATGGTCGCTGCCGCGGGCAACCACGGTCTGCCCATGCGGGCGACCATGGCAGCCCATGAGGGCCACAATGGTTGCCTCGCGGGCGACCAAGGTCTGCCCTAGGGGCGACCATGGCTGCCCTCGCAGGCTGCCATGGTCGTTCCCGTGGCCGAACACGGTCAGCCCCGCGGGCGACCTCAGCACCCCTCACGGGCCACCGTGGTTGCCTCTGCGGGCGACCTTCAGTTGAGCCGGTTCGGCTCAACCAGATTCGAGCTGAACCGGTTGGTTCACGAGGATATTTGGAAACCCTAAAAATTTAATTTTAAGATTTGGTTCGGTTTCGATAAACCACCGAGAACCGGTCCAAAATTCAATTAATCAATTAAACCGTCTGGTTTCGATAAACCGGAATTTTTCCACACTTAAGAAAGATAAAATTGGGAAAAATTATTTGTTTGATCAGCATGTTGATTGATAACATGATGTTTTCCACATGATGCTGGCTAAGCCCATTAGATTTGCATTTTAATTTCGGTTTTGCAACCTGCGTGTTGCTTAATTTTGGGTGCAGTAAATACGGCATGCGTGTCGTGATTTGTATTTTATTTAATTTATTTTAATATGTAATCACGAAGACCGACACAAGAATCAAGTCAAGAAGGACACTCGGATTGGAGGAGGCTCGAAGCCAGTGGGAGTTCACAAGAATGGAGCAAGTTTGGATCTTGAAGACCATGTCTTTAGGATCGGTTTTGCTAGATTCTTAGGAACTTATGATGGGCTTAGTGATAGCATTTGTGCCCTAGTCCAATTGCTATTAGCCTGTAAACGTCTATGTACATTATCATCGTTTGTAACATATATATAAAACGGCTTTGTATTACTTATGTGTTGAAGTAATATGTTAAACATGATCTGATTTATGACCACTAAAGTAGTAGAACCATAAATCTGTACGGATCACACTTAACGAGTTCCTGGTCAAAATATGCTTCCTTAGAAGCGACCAGTATGAGGATGGTTCTTAATGACGTAGTTCTACTTGTCATAGGGATGAGGGATCCCGGAATCATATCATAGATATCATGAGGTGATTAATATCGGACGACCCGCTTTGAATAGTGTTTTCATAGATTAAGCCATGAACATATTCAAATGCGATAGCTTGTCACGACATCCTTAGACCAAGGAGTCTTTGTGATCACTATGCAATGAACGTGCGGCTTTAACTTGCGCCAAACGCTCTCTATGACAGGATTGCAATAACGGGCATGATTGGGTAGCGGAACGGGTTGCATGAGTGACACGAAAGACGGCTAAGGGATTTATCCCTCATACTACGGTATGGGAAAGATATCCGTTAAAAGGCCTCTTGATCGAGACTGACTGAGAGTAAGAGCATGGCCATGCCGGTGATACGGGTTATCATTTCTCAGCCATCTCACACATCAAGTAACAATGATTGATTAAACAAGGGTGACGACTCTATGCCTTGTGATCAATCGGGATATCTAGAGATAATAGGATAGTGACTTGTACGCAAGGTTAAGTCGAATCATCGATCGTCATGCACCTTGGGTAATCATAACGTCTTACTAGAGACCACTTATGATAGATCGGGCAAGAGCGATCTTTTGCGCCGATCTGCCAACGGTGGCATGAGCCTAGAGGGTCACACACATTCAAGATGGATAACTTGAGACAAGGAAACCTTAATGTTTCTTGAGGAGCAATACATGGACAAAACTGGAGGTTTTGTGCCATGGGTTCTGTTTGAGAGAATAATTAGCGAATCGAGAAAAGTGAGTTTTTTCGTCGATGTTGCGTCGGACTTTGTTTGATAAGTAACGACAAAAAGGGTCGGGCGACTTTTGGACACGGCACGAGACCACACGGGCGAGCCCATTGGGCTCGGCCCATGAGGTCTCATGGCCAGCCCAAACAAGGGCCCATTAAGGGCCCAATAAGCCCTCTTGGCCGGCCCACATGGTGGGTTCATGTGTGGGGGCCACACAACACCATGCTTAGTGGGTGATTGTGGATTAAGAGGTGAGTGATTTAAGGGGTATGGGTTAAAGCACCTTTAAGCCCATACCAATCAACTTTTGACCCATGCTCATGAGATTGATGAAGTAGAGAAATATCAAATGGGATTCAAGACACAATACACTCTCATCAATCCTACAACTCTCACAACTCTCTCTCTCCTCTTTTTGCTCTCTTGTTCTTCATTTAATTGTTCTAGTAGGCAATTAAGTGAAGGATCTTCAAGATCATCCCCTTGGTGTGGACTTGCTCTAGAGAAGAAGATCCGAAAGTTCTTCTTTATCGATTCAACGAAGACTAAATGCAAAATGGAGAAACTGTCCAGATTGTCCAGTTCCGGCGACTGACAATGCGTGAGCCATAGCCGCTTCTTCCGAGCTCCGATTGACCTGAAACCGGCGGCGTTGAAAAGATAAGTCCAAGGGCTACACCTTATGTGAAAAACTGATTTTCCAAAAGAGCGCTGGTTTGGGAGATACAAGGCCGAGAAGAAGACTGGTCCGCAGAGTCTGTCCAGCGAGACGGGAAAAATGTTTTGCTCCAGAAGGAGGTCTTCTCGTCCGAACTGGGTTCGGAGAAAAACACAAAAGATGTAGGGAATTGGCTGAGGTTTAATCTCCAAAAAGAACAGAAGAAATTGGATATCTGTAGATCGAGATATAGAGCTTAAAAGTCTCGGTTTTCTGCCGGGCAGATTCTGGTAAAACCCGAAAACTCGATTTCCTAAGGATCTAACTTGGTAGTCGATCTTGCGCAGGTTAGGGGCGGTTTATAGGTTGCTTCCGCTGCCATGAACGTAATTAGGATGCCCCGGAACCCAACACTTAGCTATGCATATTTTATCGTTACATTTGTATGTTTGAGTGTATGATTGTATGATAGTTTAAATATACCAGTTTATGTATGATTTGCTATCACCCACATGCAAAGATTAAAATCAGAATTTAATCAGACTCGCATGTAACCTGCTAAGGGATCATCTTTGCATGAATTTGCAATTGATGATTCCAGATTAAGATTGTATCGATATACAATCAGACTTTTATAATTCACTTAAACGCATGTAATTTCAAGTCAAGCGTGATACCATCCAAGTTTGGGCACTCAAAAGGGCTTTGACCCTATGGATGTCGTTACGCCTCTGCGTAACATTCGTAGAGAAAAAGTCTGGATGAGATGGGTAGTTCTGTGTGGGTGCGTGCGCCTCCACGTAGTAGTCACATTAGTTCTATCCATAGTTCAAGCTTGGCAGACTTGTCTACGATTGTCAGCTAGGGCTGACCTAGGGTATCAGTATAGGGTATGCCGTGTACTTTTAGTACATACCCTAGCCAGGAATTACATGGTTTTTTAAATGGATGTATTCCTACCTTGATGCTCACAATTGGAGCAGTGAGCCTCCGTTCACTTCAATTGAGGGTATGATAGGATCGTGGTTCAGATTCTAATGTTAGAATCAGACAAGTGTTTTATAACTTAATCTCCAACTTAAATTTTAATTAATTTTACCATGTAGAACTAAAAGGCAAACACAACACAAAGGAGTAATAGCGCACCGTCAGTCCAGATTGAGGACAGACTCAAGAGCGTAAATTACTCAGATTGGAATAGAAACTTGAGACTTGTACTCAAGCATGAACGCAAGTAGTATATCCTTACCAAGGAACCTCCTGTTGAGCCACCGCTGAACGCCGCTAGGGCACTAAGGATACTTATCAAAGTTCCAAAGTAACCAAATTGACGTATCATGCATTATGGTGGGCAGTAGGATGCCAGAGTTATAGAAGCAGTTCAGGAACGTTTCAGATGATCCTCATATCTGTAAAGCTCGTATAGAAAGATATGACACTTTCATAGAACTTAACTCCTGTAAACATAAGGATGGAGCTCTGTTAGTCCCCATGTCACGAAGATTTAATGTCTTCAGGAACATCTAACTAGACTCGGTTTTGATGATCAGGAGGAAATGGCTGAGGATTTTATGTTCCAGTCACTTCCAAATAGATATAGTGATTTCATAGTAAATTACAGTATGCATGACATGGACAAGTCCTTAATAGAGCTTCATGGGATGCTTGTGACCGCTGAAAAGAACCTCAAGGGCAAGACCAAGGAGGTCCTTATGGTCAACAAGAAGGTCAGCTTCAAGAAAGCCGATCAGGGTAAGGGTAAGGTTCCTAGGCACCTTGCAGGGCAAATCAGATCCCCCAAACGTCCAAAAGTTCAAGCGGCTCCCAAAGCTACTGTGAAAACTAAGGAAAAAATGGAGGAGGTCTCTATCACTACAATGAGCCAGGACACAAGAATAAGGGATTGTAAACAAATACAAGGATCACCTGAAGAAGAGTGGGTATCCACGTCTTCAGGATCAGATATTTACGTTGGTAATCTTAATCAGTATAACGTAAATAAGAAAAGGCTTAAATCTGATGATTTAAACCAAGTTATAGTCTGGCATTTACATTTAAGGCACATAGGCGAGAAACGTATTTCAACACTTCACAAGTGTGGATTTTAAGTCCGTTTGAGTTTACTCAAACTGAAAGATGCAAGTCTTACCTAATAAGCGAGAAACGCATTTCAACACTTCACAAGTGTGGACTTTTAAGTCCGTTTGAATTCACTCAAACTTAAAGATGCATGTCTCGCCTAATGGGAAAAATGACAAAGGCACCTTTCACAGGTTTATGTGAAAGGCGAGTGACTTATTAAGTCTAATACATTCCGACGTATGTGGACCTATGAGTACTCAGGCCAGAAGAGAGTTGAACTAATACTTGACTCTGGAAACGGCCGCATTCATTTTGAATCGGGCTCCGATGAAGACAACGATAGTACACCTTGTGACAGTCATTCTGTCTCCCATTACTAAGGATGTGTGCGCCTCCGCGTAGTATTCATTAGGATGCGAGCTGAATAAGGTAATCAGTTCTATTTGGATGCGTGCGCCTCCGCATAGTAGCCAAATAAGAGCTGGACCAGAGTCACAGAAGGTACACCATATGACACTCATTACGTCTCCCGTTACTGTGGATGCGTGCGCCTCCGCGTAGTATTCATTGGTATAGGAGCGGGATGAGATGGTCAGTTCTATTTGGATGCGTGCGCCTTCGCGTAGTAGCCAAATAAGAAATGGACCATAGCCATATATGGTGTGGGAAACATCCTAGTATGTTTTTTCCTAAAAAATTTGGGTAGCAGAGATGCAGGCATCCAAATGTGTCTTCGTAAGGTATCCTTAAGAAACTAAGAGATACAACTTCTACATACCCAGCGAGTACAAAATCTTTGTTGCTCGAGGAGGGGTATTTTTGGAGAACTATTTTTCCAAAATAGCTAGTGGGAGTCCCGTGCATCTCGAAGAAATTCGTGAGGATACGGAACAACCTGAAGCAATTCAGGAGCCTGCTATGCAAGATGTAGAAGTACTGGAGCCTCATATGGTCGCAGATGAAGAATCAATCCCTACAGAAATTCCAGATGGTCTAAGGAGGTCTGAAAGATCTCGTCATGTTCCAGACGGATATGGCTTCACAGCCACTGATTGGAATGACTTGATATTGGTGGATCAGGATGATCCAGAAACCTTCAGATAAGTTTTGACCAGTCCAGACTCCAAAAATGGCAGAACGCTATGAGTGAGGAAATGAAATCCATGTATGAAAACCAAGTCGGGTGCTTGGTGGATCAAACCCCTGGGATAAAACCCATCGGTTCTGAGTGGGTCTATAGGATCAAGACCAACATGGATGGAAGTCTTCAGACCAATATGGCTAGGATGGTGGTAAAAGGTTATCGTCAGATTCAATACATGGATTATGATGACACCTTTTCACCAGTATCAATGGTCAGTTTAATCCGGATTATTTTTAGCCATAGTTATGGCAGATGGATGTCAAAACCCCTTCCTTAGCAGGAACTTATTAGAGGGCGTGTATATCACACGACCTGTGGGTTTTGTAGATCCAAAGAATCCCGGAAATATATGTAAGCTGCAAGGATCCATTTATGAATTGAAGCAAGCTTCAGGGAGTTGGAACCTTCATTTTGATAAAGCTGTAAGGGAACTCGGCTTCATCAAAAACGAAAGTGAGCCTTGCGTACATAAGAAAGCGAGTGGGAGCAATATTGTATTCTTGATATTTATTCATCGGGAATGACATCCCGGCCTTGCCACCAAAGATTGGTTAAAGAAGTACTTATCGATGAAGGACTTAGGTGATGCTACATTTAATGTAGGCATCAGGATCTCTACAGATCATTCCAAAATGATTTTGGGCCTAAGTCAGAACATGTTGCTAAGTCAGAACATGTACATAGGTAAAGTGTTGAGAAGATCTCAATGCTTGATTTTAAGAAAGGATACATACCCATGCGTCATGGCATTAAGCTCAGCAAGCTACAGAGTCCTAGTACTCCTGATAAGCTGAGCAGGATGAGTAAGATCCCTTATGCTTAGGCTGTGGGATCCATCATGTATGCCAGGATGTGCACGAGACTGGAAGTCTCGTTTGCACTAAGTTGTACCAGCAGATTCCAATCTAACCCCGACCAATTACACTAAATTGCTGTCAAAGGCCATCCTCAAATATTTGAGGAGGATCGAGGATGCATTTTGGAGTATGGGGATGAAGATAGAGAACTAGCAGTCAAAGGACAAGTCGATGCTAGTTTTCAGACATATCCAGATGACTTTAAAATTCAGTCAGGATATATTTTGTGTTGAGTGGTGGCGCTTTCAGCTGGATAAGCTTTAAGCAAGCCAAAATTGCCAACTCTACAACGAAGGCTGAGTATATAGCTACAACAAAAGTAGCTAAAGAGGCCGTATGGATTAGAAGCTTTCTGATCGGATTAGATGCAACGCCGCGAGCGTCTGATCCGATAAGCTTGTAGTGGGACAACACAGGTGCCGTAGCTGTTGCTCAAGAGCCCAAATTCCACAACAGATCAAAACATATACTTAGCAGGGTTCACCTCTTGAGAGTTATCAAATATAGAGGTGATGTGGAGATTAAACACTATTCGACTGATGATAATATGGCCGATCCCTTGACAAAGGCTCAGTCGCAGCCTAGGCATGAGAAACATGCAGGGTCCAGGGGAGTAGATCAGAACTTAAATCGGAACCAGGGGCAAGTGGGAGATTGTTAGAGTTATGCCCCAGTCCAATATATAAGTTATCTACAGATGTAATGTTTTATCATCTTTCCGAATAAATAAATCGGCATATATTACTAATGTGTTGTAGTAATATATCGAATGTAATTTGATCTATGTCATTATGTGTGTAACCACTAATAGTAGATCTATAGATCATAAAGAATTACATTTGATGAGTCCCTGATCAGCTGAGCTTCTTTCTAAAGCGATCAGTATGAGACTAACTCTTTGTGATCACGCTCTACTGATCATGGCAAAGATGTGCCGGAGTTATATCATAGATATCATCAGGTCGATAATATCGGACAACCCGATTGTGAGTATGCTGCATAGATCCAGTCATGAGATACTCACATATCGTAACTTGTCATTATATCCTAAGACCAAGGAGTCTTTATGTACACTATGTAACAAATACCTAAGTTTGACCTAGTCTAACGTTATCTGTAAAAGGGTAGCTATAACGACTTCGATTGGCTTTAGCATTTATTGCATTAGTGAACTCGAAAGGCGTCTGAGGGATTTATCACTCATACTTCGGTATGAGAAAGATATCCGTTTAGGCCACTTGATGAGTATGACTGAAGAAACAGCATGGCCATGCAGGTGATACCTTAGTATCAGTTTTCAGTCATCTCAGATATCAAGAAACAGTGATTGATAAATTAGGATGACCATTCTATGCCTATTGATCAATCTGGATATCGGTTTGATAAAAGGATAGTGACATGTACGATAACAGGTTAAGTCGAATAATCGATAATCACGAATATTGGATAATCATAATGTCTTGCTAGAGGCCACTTATGATGGAAAGGGTAAAATAGTAATTTTACCAGTCTGTCAATTATTCGTGAGCCTAGAGGGTCACACGCATTAAGCACGATACATGACAATAATTATGGATGAGAATTGAGAACAATTCGGTAGTTTTCTGGCCTAAGGTTTTAACCAGACGGTTGAAGAAATCAATTCGAGGAAATTGAGCCGTTTTGACTAAACCGAAATTAGAACTCAAGTTAATAGGTTTAATTTGGGTTTTAGTTAAACGGGCTTAAAGCCCATTTAGGGATTTAAGATAAGAGAGGGATCAATTGTAAATAAGAAAGAATAAAGGGATAGATAATGCAATTTTAATTTTGAAATTCAATTTAATTTCAAATTAAAAATCACATAATATCTATTCAATTATCTCTTGAATTTTTCAGCAACTTCTCCCTCCTTTCTCTCTCCCTCATTGCCGATTTTCAACTCTCTCTCTACCTCCATTATTGCTCTTGTTTTCTCTCAAAATTTCTAGCAAGAGATTGAGTGAAAAATCATTTCGGTTGTGGTGCTTGTGTGGACTTGATAGAGAGAACACTACACTTGTGTTTTTGTCGATTACAAGAGGTAAATATCAGTTTTATATTTATGTTTATAACATGTTCAAATGGCATTAAGATCTAAGCTTTTTACGATCACCACGGTTACATAAAGTCCGCTGCATCATATTCATCATTTGGAACCCGTGGTGATCTCTTTCACTGGATCATCCTGATCCACAATCATCAAGTCATTTCCCTCAGTGGCTGTGAAGCCATATCTGTCTGGAACATGACAAGATTTTTCAGACCTCCTTGCACAATCTGGAATTTCTATAAGGACTGATTCTTCATCTACGACCATCTGAGGCTCTAGTACCCCTCCTCGAGCAACAAAGACTTTGTACTCGCTGGGTATGTAGAAGTTGTATCTCTTAGTTTCTTAAGGATACCTTACGAAGACACATTTGTCTGATCTGGATGCCTGCATCTCTAATACCAAAATCTTTTAGGAAAAACATATTAGTGAAATGCGTTGAAAATGCTTAAAATCTCTGATACTTAAAATCCACACTTGTGAAGTGTTGAAATGCGTTTCTCGCCTATGTGCCTTAAATGTAAATGCCAGATTATAACTTGGTTTGAATCATCAGATTTAAGCCTTTTCTTATTTACGTTATACCGATTAAGATTACCAACGTAAATATCTGATCCTGAAGACGTGGATACCCACTCTTCTTCACGTGATCCTTGTATTTGTTTACAATCCCTTATTCCTGTGTCCTGGCTCATTGCAGTGATAGAGACCTCCTCCATTTTTTCCTTAGTTTTCACAGCAGCTTTGGGAGCCGCTTGAACTTTTGGACGTTTAGGGGATCTGATTTGCCTTGCAAGGTGCCTAGGAACCTTACCCTTACCCTGATCGGCTTTCTTGAAGCTGACCTTCTTGTTGACCATAAGGACCTCCTTGGTCTTGCCCTTGAGGTTCTTTTCAGCGGTCACAAGCATCCCATGAAGCTCTATTAAGGACTTGTCCATGTCATGCATACTGTAATTTACTATGAAATCACTATATCTACTTGGAAGTGACTGGAACATAAAATCCTCAGCCATTTCCTCCTGATCATCAAAACCGAGTCTAGTTAGATGTTCTTGAAGACATTAAATCTTCGTGACGTGGGGACTAACAGAGCTCCATCCTTAAGTTTACAGGACTTAAGTTCTATGAAAGTGTCATATCTTTCGATACGAGCTTTCTCCTTGAACATTTCCTTGACCTCTGCTTTACAGATATGAGGGTCATCCGAAACGTTCCTGAACTGCTTCTATAACTCTGGCATCCTACTGCCCACCATAATGCATGATACGTCAATTTGGTTACTAAGGAACTTTGATAAGTGTCCTTAGTGCCCTAGCGGCGTTTAGCTGTGGCTCAGCAGGAGGTTCCTTGGTAAGGATATACTACTTGCGTTCATGCTTGAGTACAAGCCTTAAGTTTCTATTCCAATCTGAGTAATTCACGCTCATGAGTCTGTCCTCAATCTGGACTCTCAGGGCACTATTACTCCTTTGTGTTGTGTTTGCCTTTTAGTTCTACATGGTAACATTAATTAAAATTCAAGTTGGAGATTTAGTTATAAAACACTTGTCTGATTCTAACATTAGAATCTGAACCAGGATCCTATCATACCCTCAATTGAAGTGAACGGAGGCTCACTGCTCCAATTGAGAGAATCAAGGTAGGAATACATCCATCTACAAGACTATGTAGTTCCTGGCTAGGGTCTGTACTAAAAGTACACGGCATACCCTATACAGATACCCTAGGTCAGCCCTAGCTGACAATCGTAGACAAGTCTACCAAGCTTGACATATGAACAGAACTAATGTGGCTACTACGCGGAGGCGCACGCACCCACACAGAACTACCCATCTCATCTAGACCTTTTCTCTATGAATGTTATGTTAAAGTTATGCCCCAGTCCAATATAAAAGTGATCTACAAATGTATTGTTTTATCGTCTTTCCGAATAAATAAATAAACATATATTACTAATGTGTTGTAGTAATATATCGAATGTAATTTAATCTATGTCATAATGTGTGTAACCACTTATAGTAGAGCTATAGATCAGAAAGAATTGCATTCGATAAAGTCCCTGATCAGCTAAGCTTCTTCTAAAGCGATCAGTATGAGACTAACTCCTTGTGATAATGCTCTACTGATCATGGCAAAGTGCGTGCCGGAGTTATATCATAGATACCATCAGGTCGATGATATCGGACAACCCGATTGTGAGTATGCTGCATAGATCCAGTCATGAGATACTCACATATCGTAGTTGTCATTATATCCTAAGTCCAAGGAGTCTTTGTGTACACTATGTAACGAATACCTAAGTTTGACTTAGTCTAACGTTATCTGTAAAAGGGTAACTATAACGGCTTCGATTGGCTTTGATATTGATTGCACTAGTGAACTCGAAAGGCGTCTGAGAGATTTATCACTCATACTTCGGTATGAGAAAGATATCCGTTTAGGCTACTTGATGAGTATGACTGAAGAAAGAGCACGGCCGTGCAGGTGATACCTTAGTATCAGTTTTCAGTCATCTCAGATATCAAGAAACAGTGATTGATAAATTAGGATGACCATTCTATGCCTATTGATCAATCTGGATATCGGTTTGATAAAAGGACAGTGACATGTACGATAACAGGTTAAGTCGAATAATTGATAATCACGAACATTGGATAATCATAATGTCTTGCTAGAGGCCACTTATGATGGAAATGGTAAAATAGTAATTTTACCAGTCTGCCAATTGCTCGTGAGCTTAGAGGGTCACACGCATTAAGCACGATACATGACAATTAATTATGGATGAAAATTGAGAACGATTCGGTAGATTTCTAGCTTAAGGTTTTAACCAGACGGTTGAAGAAATCAATTCGAGGAAAATGAACCGTTTCGTCTAAACCGAAATTAGAACTCAATTTAATGGGTTTGATTTGAGTTTTGGTTAAACGGGCTTAAAGCCCATTTAGGGATTTAAGTGATGAATGGGAAAAAAATGAAAATAGAGGGTTTATGGAGGATGGATATGCAATTTTGATTTGAAAAATTCAATTTTATATTTTCAAATTAAAATTCCAATATTTTCATAACTTCCTTTAATTTTCAGCAACCACTCCCATCTTCCTCCCCCCTTCTAGGCCCACTTCTCTCTCTCTCTTTTTCCTCCATTGTTGTCAAGCTTCTCTCAAATTCATAGCAAAAAATTTGAGTGAAAACCTTCTTCGGTTGTGCTGCTTGTGTGGACCTAATAGAGAAACACTAAGCCTATGGTTTCATCGATTAGAAGAGGTAATTTTCAGATTCAAAATGTTATATATAACATGTTATATTTACATTAACATCATAGCTTGCATCGATCACCACGGTTACATAACGTCCGCTTCATGATATTTATCGATCAGAACCCGTGGTGATCTCTTTCAGTGTTATCAGAGGCATGGTTGTTGTGTATTCTTCTGCATGTTTAAATCTGATTTTTTTTGAGTTTATATGTGTTCATCACCTTAGCATGCATGTGAATCCAAAAAAATTTAAGATTTGATTGATTTTGGAAAATCGGAAAATAATTTTTTTTTTGGTGTTTCGGGTTAGCCATGGCCGACCAGGTCGAGATCCGTGGTGGACAATAGAATGCCCTAGGGCAGACCATGGTCAGCACCAAGGGCCGACGAGGGTCGCGTACGGGCGACCATGGTCGCTTCCACGGGCGACCACGGTCGGCCCATGCGGGCGACCATGGCAGCCTGGGAGGGCCACCATGGTTGCCTCACGGGTGACCTGGGTTTGCCCCAGGGGCGACCATGGCTGCCCTCGCGGGCTACCATGGTCGTTCCCGTGGCCGACCACGGTCAGCCCCGCAGGCGACCTCGGTTGAGCCGGTTCGGCTCGCCTAGATTCAAGGTGAACCGGTTGGTTCGCGAGAATATTTAGAAACCCTAAAAATTTTAATTTTCAGATTTGGTTCGGTTTCGATAAACCAGCGAGAACCGGTTAAAAATTCAAGTAATCAGTTAAACCGTCCGGTTTCGATAAACCGGATTTTTCACACTTAAGAAAGATAAAATTTGGAAAATTTATTTGTTTGATAAGCATGTTGATTGTATACATGATCTTTGATAACATGATGTTTTCCACATGATGCTAGCTAAGCCCATAAGATTTGCATTTTAATTTCGGTTTTGCAACCTGCGTGTTGCTTAATTTTGGGTTGTAGTAAATACGGCCTGCGTGTCGTGATTTGTATTTCATTTTATTTATTTAAATTTGTAATCATGAAGACCGACACAAGAATTAAGTCAAGAGGAAGACTCTGATTGGAGGAGGCTCGAAGCTAGTGGGAGTTCACAAGAATGGAGCAAGTTTGGATCTTGAAGACCACGTCTTTAGGATCAGTATTGCTAGATTCTTAGGAACTTAAGATGGGCTTAGCCATGCATATTTTATCGTTACATTTATATGTTTGAATGTATGAATGTATGATAGTTTAAATATACAAGTTTATGTATGATTTGTTATCACCCACATACAAAGATTAAAATGGAATTTAATCAGACTCGCATGTAACCGGCTAAGGGATCATCTTTGCATGGATTTGCAATTGATGATTTCAGATTAAGATTGTATCGACATACAATCAGACTTTTATATTTCACTTAAACGCAAATAATTACAAGTCAAGCGTGATACCATCCAAGTTTGGGCACTCAAAAGGGCTTTGACCCTATGGATGTTGGTACGCCTCCGTGTAACATTCATAGAGAAAAAGTCTGGATGAGATGGGTAGTTCTGTGTGGGTGCGTGCGCCTCCGCGTAGTAGTCACATTAGTTCTATCCATAGTTCAAGCTTGGTAGACTTGTCTATGATTGTCAGCTAGGGCTGACCTAGGATATCAGTATAGGGTATGCCGTGTACTTTTAGTACAGACCCTAGCCACTTGATGAGTATGATTGAAGGAATAGCACGACCGTGCAGGTGATACGTTAGTATCAGTTTTTAGTCATCTCAGATATCAAGGAAACAGTGATTGATAAATTAGGATGACCATTCTATGCCTATTGATCAATCTGGATATCGATTTGATAAAAGGATATTGACATTTACGATAGCAGGTAAGTCGAATAATCGATAATCACGGACGTTGGGTAATCAATTGACGATACATGACAAATAATTATGGATGAAAATTGAGAACGATTCGGTAGTTTTCTAGCCTAAGGTTTTAACCAGACGGTTGAAGAAATCAATTCGAGGAAATTGAACCGTTTTGTCTAAACCGAAATTATAACTCAAGTTAATGGGTTTAATTTGGGTTTTAGTTAAACGGGCCCAAAGTCCATTTAGGGATTCAAGAGATGAATGGGGAAGAAGTGCAAATAGGAGTTTAAGAAGGGTAGATATGCAATTATTGATTTGAAATTCAATTTTATTTCAAATTAAAATTCCAAAATATCTTCCATTTTTTTCTCCAACCATTAGCAACTACTCCCCTCATCTTCTCCCTCTCTTGGCCGAATTCTTTCTCCCTCTTCATCCACCATTTTTGTCAAGCTTCTCAAGAACATTCATAGCAAAAATGTGAGAGAAAACCTTCTTCGGTTGTGGTGCTTATGTGGACCTAATAGAGAAACACTAAGGTTGTGTTTTCATCGATTAATAGAGGTATTTTTCAGATTCAAAAGGTTGATAACATGTTGAATTTACATTAAGATCCAAGTTTGCATCGATCACCATGGTTACATAACTTCCGCTGCATGAAATTTAACGAATGGAACCAATGGTGATCTCTTTCAAGAAGCGCCTCTGGTTGTCAGAGGAGATACAACAGATGATGCCACTGAGACAACACACAGTGCTCTCGTCCCTGAAAAAGAAAGTGTTAGAAGAACATGAAAGTCTTGCAGTAATGGTAGGAAAGCTGAAGGAAACAAAAAAGATGAAGGAAATGAAGGATGCTGGAGGCCCTAGCAAGAAGAAAAAGCTGCATGAAAGGACAAAGGAAAGAAGATTGTCTCCAAAAGGAGACTTGTTGATGAGAAAAGCGATGATGAAGTTGTGATTATAAAAGAAGCGAAGAAGGTAGTGAGCCAGAAGCAGGCCAAGAACACTCAAAGTGTTCCATATGATAATGTGCCATTCCATTCAACTGCTAGTGCAACTCGGTAGGAGTTTGTGTTCCAAAGGACGGCCTATCCTGAGAAAACTCTGTCCTCGGAGATCCTTGGACTAGAAGCCATCATCAAGCTTCTGCAAAAGGCGGAAATCGTGAAGACTGTCACCAACATAGGTAATCATTATCCTTTGTTGGTTAAAGAGTTTATTGCAAATTTGCCTGCTGGTTTTGGCTCTCCGGATGATCCGGAATGTGAGAAGGTCTATGTCAGAGGCTTACGCTTCAACATCTCCTCCGACATTATAAATGCCTTCATGGGGAGGAAATGCGTCCGCTCTGTACCTCCATCTGATCTGAACAAAGTTCTCAAAGAGATAACTGGTGATAAGAGCAGAATGTGGCCTACTAAGGGAATCGTGGCGGCCTCGTACCTCACTTCAAAATACTCCATACTGCAGCGGACAATATGTAACCGTGGTGATCGATCAAAAGTTTAATCTTAATGCTATTTGAACATGTTATAAACATAATTAAAATCTGATATTTACCTCTTGAAATCGACAAGAACACAAGCGTAGTGTCCTCTCTATCAAGTCCACACAAGCACACAACCGAAATGGTTTTTCCCTCTAATTTTTGCTAGAAAATTCTAAAGAAAACTTGATCAATAATGGAGGTAGAGAGAGGAGAGATTTCGGCAAGGTGAGGGAGAGAGAGTGGGAGTTGGTTGCTGAAAAAGTCCAAGGATACGATAATTAATGATTATGTGATTTTTAATTTGAAATTAAATTGAATTTCAAAATAAAAATTGCATTATCCATCCTTTTAATCCTTCTTATTTGCATTTAACCCCTCTCTTATCTTAAACTCTAAATGTGCTTTAAGCCCATTTAACTAAAACCCAAATTAAACCCATTAACTTGAGTTCTAATTTCGGTTTAGTCAAAACGGCTCAATTTCCTCGAATTGATTTCTTCAACCGTCTGGTTAAAACCTTAGGCCAGAAAACTACCGAATTGTTCTCAACTCTCATCCATAATTATTGTCATGTATTGTGCTTAATGCGTGTGACCCTCTAGGCTCACGAATAATTGGCAGACTGGTAAAATTACCATTTTACCCTTTCCATCATAAGTGGCCTCTAGCAAGACATTATGATTATCCAATATTCGTGATTATCGATTATTCGACTTAACCTGTTATTGTACATGTCACTGTCCTTTTATCAAACCGATATCCAGATTGATCAATAGGCATAGAACGGTCATCCTAATTTATCAATCACTGTTTCTTGATATCTGAGATGACTGAAAACTGATACTAAAGTATCACCTGCAAGGCCATGCTATTTCTTCAGTCATACTCATCAAGTGGCCTAAACGGATATCTTTCTCATACCGAAGTATGAGTGATAAATCCCTCAGACGCCTTTCGAGTTCACTAGTGCAATAAATGCCAAAGCCAATCGAAGCCGTTATAGCTACCCTTTTACAGATAACGTTAGACTAGGTCAAACTTAGGTATTTGTTACATAGTGTACACAAAGACTCCTTGGTCTTAGGATATAATGACAAGTTACGATATGTGAGTATCTCATGACTGGATCTATGCAGCATACTCACAATCGAGTTGTCCGATATCATCGACCTGATGATATCTATGACATCACTCCGGCACATCTTTGCCATGATCAGTAGAGCGTGATCACAAGGAGTTAGTCTCATACTGATCGCTTCAGAAGAAGCTTAGCTGATCAGGGACTCTATCGAATGCAACTCTTTCTGATCTATAGTTCTACTATAAGTGATTACACACATTATGACATAGATCAAATCACATTAGATATATTACTACAACACGTTAGTAATATTATGCCTTTTATTATGCAGAATAATGATGTCCGTTACAATATAGATTGAGGAATTATTTTGGACTAGGGCACAAACCTAACAATCTCCCACTTGCCCCTAGTTCCAACCTAAGTTCCAATCTACCCCCATAGACTTCACGTGCGCCTCAGGCTTAGGCTGCGGTAAAGCCTTTGTCATGGGATCAGCAACATTGTCATCAGTCGGTACATAAGCCATCTCCACATCACCGTTATCAATATACTCTCTGATAATGTGATACTTCCTCTGTATGTGTTTAGTTCTGTTGTGGAATCTGGGCTCTTGAGCTAATGATATGGCCCCAGTGTTGTCACACAACAAGCTTACCGGATCAGATGCTCGCAGCATTACATCTAATCCAGTTAGAAAGCTTCTAACCCATACGGCTTCCTTAGCTGCTTCTGCTGCAGATATGTACTCAGCCTCTATTGTAGAATCGGCAGTTGTGGCTTCCTTGAAGCTCTTCCAGCTGAATGCTCCGCCATTTAACACGAATACAAATCCTGCTTGTGATTTGAAATCATCAGGATCTGTCTGAAAGCTAGCATCAACATATCCTGTGACTGCTAGTTCTCCATCCTTCCCACCATACACTAGGAATGCGTCTTTAGTTCTCCTTAGATACTTTAGGATACTCTTGACAGCAGTACAGTGCTCCTGGCCTGGATTAGATTGATATCTGCTGGTACAGCTTAACGCGAACGAGACGTCTGGTCTCGTGCAAATCATAGCATACATGATGGATCCCACAACCGAAGCATATGGGATCTTACTCATTCTGCTTAGCTCATCAGGAGTCTTAGGACTCTGTTGTTTGGTAAGCTTAATGCCATGTCGCATGGGTAAGTATCCCTTCTTAGAATCATGCATTGAGAATCTTCTCAACACCTTATCTATGTAAGTGCTCTGACTTAGGCCCAATATTCTCTTGGGTCGATCTCTGTAGATCTTGATGCCCAAAATGAAAGCAGCATCACCTAAGTATTTCATCGAGAAGCATTTCCCTAACCAAGCTTTAACTTCAAGCAGGGTTGGGATGTCATTCCCGATGATCAGTATGTCATCGACATATAGCACTAGGAATACTATTTTACTCCCACTCGCTTTCTTATATACGCAAGGCTCACTTTCGTTTTTGATAAAACCGAATTCACTTACGGCTTCATCAAAACGAATGTTCCAACTCCGTGAAGCTTGCTTTAATCCATAAATGGATCTAAGCAGCTTACAAATCTTTCCGGGATTCTCTGGATCAACAAAACCCTCGTGCTGTGTCATATACACATCCTCTTTTAAGTTCCCGTTAAGGAAGGCGGTTTTGACGTCCATCTGCCATATCTCATAGTCATAGTATGCTGCTATGGCTAGAATGATCCGGATAGATTTGACCATAGCCACAGGTGAAAAAGTCTCGTCATAATCGATACCTTCGATTTGGCGATAACCTTTCGCAACCAGTCTAGCTTTATTGGTCTGAGGTTTTCCATCCATGTCGGTCTTAATTTTATAGAGCCATTTGCAACCGATGGGTTTTATCCTAGGGGTCTGATCCACCAAGTTCCAGACTTGGTTATCTGACATGGATTTCATTTCCTCATTCATGGCGTTCTGCCATTTTTCGGAGTCTGGACTGGCCAAAGCTTGTCTGCAGGTTTCTGGATCATCCTGATCCACCAACATCAAGTCATTTCCTTCAGTGGCTAGGAAGCCATATCTGATAGGAGCTTGACGAGATCTCTCAGACCTTCTTGGACCATCTGGAATGGGTGTCGGGATTGGTTCTTGATCAATGACCTCTTCTGGCTCCTGTATTTCTACATTCGGCGTAGTGAGTTGCTCCGTATCTTCTTGAATTTCTTCAAGATGCACGGCACTCCCACTAGCTCTTTTGGAAATAAATTCTTTTTCCAAAAATACCCCTCCTCGAGCAACAAAAACTTTGTTCTCGCTGGGTTTGTAGAAATAGTACCCTCTTGTTTCTTTAGGGTACCCCACAAAGACACATTTGTCTGATTTGGGTTCGAGCTTATCGCCTAGCAAACGCTTGACGTAAGCTTCACATCCCCAAATCTTAAGGAAAGCTAATAAGGGATTCTTCCCGTTCCACACTTCGTACAGAGTGCTTTCCACTGCCTTTGTAGGAGCCCGATTCAATATGAATGTGGCCGTTTCTAGGGCATAGCCCCAGAAGGAGATAGGAAGATCAGCCTGACTCATCATTGATTGAACCATGTCAAGCAAGGTCCGATTTCTCCGTTCGGATACACAATTCATTTGAGGTGTTCCAGGCGGAGTCAATTCAGAGATGATCCCACACTCCTTTAAATGACTGTGAAAATCTTGGTCTAAGTACTCACCGCCTCGGTCAGATCGAAGCGCCTTTATACTTTTACCAAGCTGGTTCTGTGCTTCGTTCTGGAATTCTTTGAACTTGTCAAAGGTTTCCGACTTATGTCTCATAAGATAAACATATCCATATCTACTGAAGTCATCACTGAATGTAACGAAGTAGTGAAAACCTCTTATGGCCTGAGTGCTCATGGGCCCACAAACATCGGAATGTATGAGGCCTATTAAGTCACTCGCCCTTTCACCTAAACCGGCAAAAGGTGCTTTTGTCATTTTGCCCATAAGGCATGACTCGCATCTCTCAATTGAAGTGAATTCAAACGGACTTAGAAGCCCACACTTGTGAAGTGTTGAGATGCGTTTCTGGCCAATATGGCCTAAGCGGCAGTGCCATATCACAGTCTGGTTTACATCATCGGATTTAACCATTTTGTTACTGATATTATAAACCGAGCTAGTGTCAGTCTTTTGAATATTAAGAATATATAAACCACCAACTAATGAAGCATTGCAATAAAACATGTTTTTCTTGAAAATACTAAAAAGTCCATTATCAATTGTAAAATGATATCCTTCCTTGTCGAGCAAGGAAATTGAAATAATATTTCTGCGAAACGCAGGTACACAATGAACATTACTTAAAAATAAAACTAGCCCACTGGGCAAACTGAGACTAATATCTCCTACAGCAGTTGTCGAGACTTAATTGCCATTGCCAACTCGTAGGTCCGCCTCGCCCTTGCTCACTTCTCTTCTACTTCCCAGAGCCTGCACATTAACACAAATGTGAGATTCTGCACCGGTATCAAGTACCCAATAATATGAAGTAGATAAACTGAGATTGAGCTCAATAACAAATATACCTGATCCTGAAGACGTGGAAGCTCCACTCTTCTTAAGAAACAACTTGTGTTTCTTGCAATCCTTCTTCCAGTGCCCCAGTCCTTGGCAATAGAAGCAGACGACATCCTTCTTAGGATTCTCAACAGCCTTTGGAGCTGCTGGACCCTTAGGTTGTCGAATCTTCCCTGCTAGGTGCATAGGAGCCTTACCCTTGCCCAGGCCGGCTTTCTTGAAGCTCACTTGCTTGTTGACCATAAGAACCTCCTTGGTTTTCCCCTTGAGATTCTTTTCAGCAGTCACAAGCATACCATGAAGCTCTGACACGGTTTTGTTCATGTCATGCATATTGTAATTTCCAACGAATTCACGATATGCTTCTGGAAGTGAATGCAGCACAAAGTCTGCAGACATTTCCTTGTCCACAGGATGACCTAGCCTGGTCAAATGTTCCAAAAGACGTTTCATCTTAAGGACATGAGGACTGACAGGAGCTCCAGCCTTTAGCTTGCAAGACATCACCTCAACGAAAGTGTCGTATCTTTCGACACGCGCTTTGTCTTTGAACATTTTCTCGATCTCAGCCATACAGGCTTTGGGATCGTCGGAAATGTCCAAGAACTGTTGCTGCAAGTCCGGCACCATACTACCCATCATGATGCACTGCACGTCAATCCGGTCGCTAAGGAATTTCTGGTAGGTATCCCTTAGCGCCCTTGAGGCGTTCAGTGCTGGTTCAGTAGGTGCTTGTTCCTGGGTAAGGATATAATCCTTACGTTCATGCTTGAGAACGAGTCTCAAATTCCGGTCCCAATCGAGAAAGTTTACGCCGTTAAGCTTATCATTCTCGATTAGTGATCTAAGCGCGCTACAAGAGTGATTCGTGTTTGCCATATTATATCTACACAGTAAACAACTTTTAATTAATATTAATTAAAATTGAAGTTGGAGATTTAACTATAAAACACTTTCTGATTCTAGCTTTAGAATTTGAACCAGGATCCCATCATACTCTCAATTGAAGTGAACGGAGGCTCACTGCCCCAATTGAGTGCATCAAGGTAGGAATGAATCCATCTACAAGACCATGTAGTTCCTGGCTAGGGTCTGTACTTGTTAGTACGTGGCATACCCAATACTGATACCCTAGGTCAGCCCTAGCTGACAATCGTAGACAAGTCTACCAAGCTTGAACTATGGATAGAACTAATGTGACTACTACGCGGAGGCGCACGCACCCACACAGAACTACCCATCTCATCCAGACTTTTTCTCTATGAATGTTACGCGGAGGCATACCGACATCCATAGGGTCAAAGCCCTTTTGAGTGCCCAAACTTGGATGGTATCACGCTTGACTTGTAATTATTTGCTTGTAAGTAAATTATAAAAGTCTGATTGTATATCGATACAATCTTAATCTGGAATCATCAATTGCAAATTCATGCAAAGATGATCCCTTAGCAGGTTACATGCGAGTCTGATTAAATTCCGATTTTAATCTTTGCATGTGGGTGATAGCAAATCATACATAAACTTGTATATTTAAACTATCATACATTCATACATTCAAATATACAAATGTAACAATAAAATATGCATAGCTAAGCCCATCTAAAGTTCCTAAGAATCTAGCAAAACCGATCCTAAAGACAAGGTCTTCAAGATCCAAACTTGCTCCAAATATTTTATTAGGGTTTCCAAATATCCTTCCGAACCAACCGGTTCACACGAATCTGGTCGAGCCGAACCGGCTCAACCAAAGGTCGCCCGCGGAGGCAACCACGGTGGCCCGTGAGGGCTGCCGAGGTCGCCCGCGGGGCTGACCGCGGTCGGCCACAGGAACGACCATGGTAGCCCGCGAGGGCAGCCATGGTCGCCCCTAGGGCAGACCCTGGTCACCCGCGAGGCAACCATGGTGACCCTCACGGGCTGCCATGGTCGCCCGCAAGGGCAGACCGTGTCGCCCGCGGCAGCGACCATGGTCGCCCGTAGGCGACCCTCGTCGGCCCATGGTGCTGACCATTGTCTGCCCTAGGGCATTCCATGTTCCACCATGGGACTCGACCTGGTCGGCCATGGCTAAGCCATGGGTAACCCCGAAAAACCCAAAAAAAAAAAATTAATTTTCCAATTTCCAAAATCAATCAAATCTAAAATTTTTTTTTGATTTACATGCATGCTAATGATGAAGAACACATATAAACATAAGAAAAATCCGATTTAAACATATACAAATAAACATAATAACCATGCTCTGATACCACTGAAAGAGATCACCACGGGTTCCAAAGATTGAAAATCATGCAGCGGACAATATGTAACCGTGGTGATCGTAAAAACTTTAATCTTAATGCTATTTGAACATGTTATAAACATAATTAAAATCTGATATTTACCTCTTGAAATTGACAAGAACACAAGCGTAGTGTCCTCTCTATCAAGTCCACACAAGCATACAACCGAGAAATGATTTTTCTCTCTAATTTTTGCTAGAAAATTCTAAAGAAAACTTGATCAATAATGGAGGTAGAGAGAGGAGAGATTTCGGCAATGTGAGGGAGAGAGAGTGGGAGTTGGTTGCTGAAAAATTCCAAGGATAAGATAATTAATGATTATGTGATTTTTAATTTGAAATTAAATTGAATTTCAAAATAAAAATTGCATTCTCCATCCTTTTAATCCTTCTTATTTGCATTTAACCCCTCTCTTATCTTAAACCCTAAATGTGCTTTAAGCCCATTTAACTAAAACCAAAATTAAACCCATTAACTTGAGTTCTAATTTCGGTTTAGTCAAAACGGCTCAATTTCCTCGAATTGATTTCTTCAACCGTCTGGTTAAAACCTTAGGCCAGAAAACTACCGAATTGTTCTCAACTCTCATCCATAATTATTGTCATGTATTGTGCTTAATGCGTGTGACCCTCTAGGCTCACGAATAATTGGCAGACTGGTAAAATTACCCTTTCCATCATAAGTGGCCTCTGGCAAGACATTATGATTATCCAATATTCGTGATTATCGATTATTCGACTTAACCTGTTATCCAGAGATCGAAGCTTTGTGTCGAAGGAACAACGCTTTGAAGAAGCGTGTTAGCGGAAATCAGGCACAACAAAGAAGTATGGACGACACTCCCGCTAGAGTGGAACAAAGACCTCCCATTTTGGGACGGGATCGGGAAGAAGTTCCCGCAGAGGTAAACAATAATGAAAGATCGTACTTTGGGTCCGAGGATCACGAAGACTACTATGCCGAGGATGACGACATGCCTCCGTTATCTCCGCTTCCCCCTAGAGGACCGCGAGGGAGGAGGGGAAGAGGAACGCCACGACCTCGTCAACCTAGACATAGAAGAAGGGTAGACCAATACCACCAAGCTCCGGACTTCAAGCTCACATCAGTAATGCTGAGTCTATTGAGGACAAACCTGTAGTTCATGGGCAACAATACCGACGCCCATAATCATCTAAAGCTTCTTGAAGACGTCGTGGAGACTACGGCCAGTGGTTATCCGGAGGATCTAGTCAAGACCAAGCTACTTCCCATCTCTTTGGGAGGGGCGGCAAAGGCATGGTACATGACGCTCCTTCTTCGTGAGAAGCGAGATTGGGTGAGCCTAGAGCGAGCATTCTTGTCAAAGTATGTACCTCCTCGAAAGGAGGGCTTGCTCCGGAAGGAAATCAACAACTATACCCAACTCCGGGGTGAAACTCTTGGAGAGACGTGGGAAAGATTTAAACAGTTGCTGAGGAAGTGTCCGGACCATCAAATCTGTGATGAGGTCTTGAACAAGACGTTCTACTGGGGTCTGAATCAAACGTCTCAAATGGCGGTGAATGCTGGTTCGGGAGGGTCACTTCTATCTATAGCCCCGGGTGCAGTGTTTGATGTGGTGGAGCAAGTTGCGCTCCAGAGCTATGAATACAATGAAGCAGAAGCGGTCCAGAGTAACCAAGGATCGTCATATGCAAGAAAAGGAGAGGAACAAGAGACAATGAAAAGTCTCTCAGACAAGATGAACAGACTTCTTAACATGGCGCAAGGAGATCAAGGAAGGAATTTGAGGCCTCAAGCGGGGGTGAATCGCATGGATTACAACAACAACAATAACAATAAGGGTAACTTTGGGGGATATGGAAATGCACGGGGATATCAAGATCGACCGGTGCAAAGTCATCCCCAAGGGTACGGAAATAACTACAAACCAAGGCCACAGGCTAATGCAAGTAGTTATGGCAGGGTTTATCCGGATCGTTCCTAAGGTGGCAACAATGGCCAAAATAACCGTCTGTCAACCTACGACAAGGGTCAACACTCCAACTCCAAGGGCGATGAGTCGCTCAGAGATGTGTTAGAGGCCTTCATAAAAAGCCAAACGGCGGTGACCGACGAACTAAGAAGAAACCAGAGGGACAGTGAGGCACGATGGGAGCAACGTAATGCAAAAAGACCAGCGGGAACTCTTCCGAGTAACACCGAGTGTCCGCAGGACAATGGGAAGAGGCATGTCAATGCCATCTATGTTGGTACAGAGGTGAGCGCCTTGTCTAATTCCCAACCCCAGAAGATGAAGGACCCTGGAAGCTTTGTAGTGCCTATCGGGATAGGCTCGTCTCAACTAATGGCACATTGCAATGTAGGTGCCCGAGTGAGTATGATGCCTCTTACCTTGTATAAGAAGCTTGGGTTGACAAGCATGGAGGAGACGAAGGTGGTGTTGCAACTCGCCGATCATTCGGTGGTTACCCCAGTGGGAGTTTTTCAGAACCTATTGGTGAAGATAGGCAAGCATTAGGTGCCTACAGACTTCGTTGTTCATGACTACAAAGCAAGCCAGGACGTGGACCTCATCTTGGGAAGACCGTTTCTAGCAACCACAGAAACTTGCATCAAGGTCAGAAGCGGAGTGCTAACAATGTCCATTGGAGGTGAATCTATTACCTTCAAGAAGCCGACATCCGATGAAAGGTCAAGCTCCAAGAGCTACGAAGTAAAGGCCGTATCTGTGGTTGAGGAACTCGAAGAACTTGAGTTCGAGAAATTTCTGTTTGATGAACTCGAGGGTGAGGATGAGGCCGAAAAAGAAGCAAAGGCCGTACAAGAAATAGCCGTGCTAGTGACGCACGAGAAGTTGGGAGCTAATACTCCCGGAAAGAAGTAGTCTCCTCGGAACCGGAGGAAAAGGAGTAAGAAGAAGAGGAAAGGCGTTGTGACGCCAAAAGCAATGAAGACGGTTTGGATAATTAAGAGTTGGGTAGACCAGCTGTATGTGGAGAGCACCAAAGTGACGGTGCGGAGGGAAAAGGACCCACAGTGGAACTGGTGGAAGCCACCGGATTCCACAGAGCCCGAGATTGGAAGAGTGGTATAGAAACCGCCGTATCGTCGGGCTAACGACGTTAAACAAATGCGCTAATGGGAGGCAGCCCATGTTTGTAAACCTATCCTTGTACATTCTCGCATTTTAGTTTGTTTGGTTAATAGCAATGCACTAATCGTTGTTTGTTTATCGCATGAAGGAACCGGTGCAATCACGACGCCCATGGCGTACACCTCTACTTCGCAAATGAACAAGTCAACACCCGGGTCAACCCATCAAGCCAAGTCAACCACACTATTTCGAGAAAGGTAGTATGTACTTTCTCCTAAGATTATGGAGTTGAGTTGATATTGCTTAAGGCTTGTGATCGCCTTGTAACCTTGAATGGTTTGCCCCTCTATGCGGGTTGTTGTGTTATGATTAGTAGTATTGTCGGTTTTATTTGTGTAAGTGTGTCACCGTGAAAGTTAGGCACAGTTGAGTCGTAAGTGTGGTGTGTACGGGGTACACACCATTGTCGGGTTTAATTAAGTTTGGGTATAGTAATACCCTAAGTGTGGTGTGTGTCTCACACACCACAATTGAGTCATTTGATGCGTTTGTTTTATTGGTCTTAGTAGGTGCATCGGTACTCACGCGAGGGTAGGAGACATGGGTGACAAAGAAACAAACCAAGAAGAAAAGAAAAGGGGAAGATCAAGACTCACGGGAGTCTTTTGGGGAACCCACCTCCCATCCACTTTATCATAGAGGGGAATCATTCACTTTTCCACCAACCCCTCTATATCATCATCTCCTTCCATTATTGTCCATCCCCACACTTACAAGAGAAACCTTCCCTTGAAACCACCCAACGATCAAGTTTTCTTTCACCCGAGAAGATGAGCCGAAGAAGAAATCCGGTGGAAATCTCCTCATCGTCCGACGATGACGAGGTGAACTCACCACCCCCAAGATGGCCGGCTTCCTCACCCGCCCGGACTAGTTGCTCGTTCATGCCGCCGGACCCAATGGAGCTCATAGAAGGAAGGATCGCGGATGTCACGATGGACATCATGCAATTCCGGGAAGAGTTCAAGGAGTTTCGCTCCGAGACCACCAAAAAATTAGAAGATATCATGGAGATACTCCAAAGCTTGATCGTGCTAGTCCGGGAGAGACCTCGAAGAGGGCCTCCTAACCGATGAAATGTGGGTGAGACGCACCTACTTGTTGAAAATCTGTATAGTTGGTCTTTAAGTTTTTTTCGTTTGTTTCTTTCTTTTGTGTGTCGTGACCCCGTGTGTGGAGTTAAGCCCGTGTGTGGAGTTAAGTGTGGTGTGTGTCTCACACACCACAATCGAGTCATTTAACAAGTTTCAAAACAAGTCTAAGTGCAGGTTATGGGTTCGAGTGCTCTACGTGGGAAGAAGAAGAAGAAAATAATTGAAAAAGGCAAAAATTATGGGCTAGCCACGATCTTGACCAAGGAGGCACGATCGTGGGTTGAGAGAAAGCGGTGAGTCACGATCGTGCCCCTCCAGGGACGATCGTGACCTGGGAAATTTCATCGAGTCACGATCGTGCCCTCCCCAGGGACGATCGTGGCTGAATATATTCGATTTAATCCCAACTTACCGTGGCCTCCCCCGATCTCAGTCACGGGGGGGGGGGGGGGGGGGGGGGTCACGATCGTGACCCAAGGATTTTTGCGAGTCACGATCGTGCCTCATTAGGCACGATCGTGCCTCTGCGCGTATATAGGGTTTTCAGACCCTTTCTTCATCACTTTTTCGCGAACCCTAAGGTGTAGAGAGCCGCCAGCAACCGTTTTTCGCCGGAAAACCTCCAAATCTCGCCGATTCTCGCCGCCAATCATCGGAAAAAGGTATTCCCTTCATTCCCCACTCCTTTCCCAAGCTTTATTTGTTGTTTTCACCATTGTTATCCACAAAACCTCCACAAAAACCACCCCCACCATAGATTCCGGCCATTTCTCGCCGGAATTAGTTGTTAGACCGACCACACTCCCCTACAAACTCCTCACCCTACCCAAACCTCCACATAAAGCCCACCTTTACCTTTTTCCGGTGACTTTTCCGGCGACTTAGGCCGGTAACTTTAGGCACTCACTCTCACTAGCTCCACCTCCTTGCAATGGCACCTAAGAAACCTACCAACCAAACCCATGCAAACCTAGTGAGCAAGAAGGCTCGAACCGGTGCCGGCACCTCGGGCACAAAAGCACCTCCTGCTCAACCAGCTGCCCGACTCCCGGTTGAGACGCCCAATATGGCATGTCTCAGGTTCAACACCGTAGGCCCGTACAAGCGAAGGTACGAAGCATTCGAAGACCAGGTGGTGATGATCGGCCGGTTTTTCAATGAATTTCTATGCCGGAGTTTAGGCATTTGGGAAGAGCTTCACGAGAAGGCCATTCGGCTAGGATGGCCGGGGATGATGACATGGAGGCCCCCGGTCTTCGAAGATTTGACCCGGGAATTCTTTGCCACGGTGGAGCCGATAAACAAGGAGAAAACGGAGATTTCCTTCCGGGTGTGTGGGAGGAAATGCAAGATAACGAGAGATGACCTCACCTCCATGTTCGGCTTTTTAGAGGGAGAAGCGCCAGAGTTGGGTCTTTCCAACAGCGAGATGTGGCATCACATCACGCTGAATCCATATTGGGAAAAGACCAACAAGGCCAAGGACATCCCCGAAGACCAGCCCGGGATGCTTATGCTGCAGCGGTTCCTCGCGGGAACACTATTTTGTAGAGAGAACGGTCAGTACGACGTTACTCTCAAAGAATTGTGGATTTTGAACGCGTATCGCAAGGACACGAGGGCACCGTGGGAGCGGACCATCTGGGACCAGTTGCTCGAGATGCCTTCAAGACAGCCGGGAGGCATTGGAGCGGGTTGCTTAGTCCCTCAGATCGTCTAGGGGCTTGTCAGCGGGGTGAACTACCCCACGGGTCCTCCGATCTTCGAGAGGGAAGCAGTGTGAGGGCAGGAGACCAAGGGGTCGACCTTCGCGGAGATTGTGAAGGAGAGCTACCCTCGCCTGGAGCGGATCCGGATCAAGATCCAGAACAGGCAACCGCTGCTGACAAGGATGGCACCACAGGACAGAGCGAGAGCCCGGGCAGCTGCAGCACGGTCAGGCAGAGCCCAGGCGGGAGGAGCAGAAGCAGAGGAGGAGCCGCAGCAGGAGCCGGGACATGATGAGGATGTGCTCGCCATGATGAGGGCGATGCGCATTCAGCAGCAGGAGGACTCCGAGCGGTCTCGGCACGAGTGGGCGAGGATGCATGCCTTTCAGGGGCACGTGGACCAGACGATGTACCAGCAGCACCACGACATGTGGGGCATCGCGAGCTTCTACCAGTCGCGATTCCAGGAGCATCCACCTTTCCAGGGAGCTGCTTTCCCGGCCCCGTCCTGCCCGTACATGCACTTCCACTATCCAGACCTGAGTGGAGCAGGCCCAAGCGGTTCCCATGACCAGACAGAAGGAGGAGAGGGTGATTTTATCTACGACGACCCGACGTATTGTGAGGTATCATCTAGTGTTGTCGGTTTTAGACTTGTTAAACTTTGAAACTTTTTGTTGAACTTATGTTATTTTGGGTCGGTTTGGAGACCCTTATTTTGGTGATGTATGAACTATGATATGTTAAGTTATATCTTTGCATTTGACATGTTAGTTTTATTTTGCTAAATTGAGGGTTGTTTGATTTTGAGCATGTGGGGCACTTCGCCCGAGTTGAGATTTTCATGAGCATGATGTTTGTGATGGCATATTAGTGTAATGTCGAAGTGGGGATAATTGTGGAAAAGGCCATCGTGGGCCAAAGTGTATGATCACATTATAACACGTTGTGTGTGATGCTATGCTTTCCATTTACATTATATGCATCCTCATCAATGCTTCGTGATTATTGTTAATGGGTTGACCATGTTGGCCTCGGCCAAAAAGACCATAGACCAAGGGAAATGATTCGTAGGCATCCTATTGGACGGTCGAGTAAAACACGAATAACCCTTTCTCGCCATCCGTAGTACCCTCTCTTGCCAAAATGCCTTGTTTATGAACCTTACATGTTGAAACCTAAACTCATTAGCCTAACTATGACATGAACCCGAGTCTCTCATTGCTTAGTTGCTTCAACGAGTGGGGGGGAAGGGTTAGTTCAATTGTATAGGAATGAAGAAGGTGACATAGGGTTTGGGATAAAGAAAAGGTAAAAAGGCCATTGGAAGAGAAAATCACTGCTAAAAAGACACCGAATGTGACACTTCAGAAACTGCTGCGTTTCGGGTTTGAGGACAAAAAAAGAAAATGAGATAGTGTAAGTGAAGTATTTGGCATGCCAGAAGATCCTAATGAAGGAGAGCAAAAATGCCGAAGGAAAGAAAAGCACTATGAAAGGAAAACTAACAAACCGAACCCGGACGAAATCCCAAATGCAAATCGCCAAAGTGGTTGAAATTTAGCATTGTGGAGCAAACCAAAAGTAGAGGAAAGTGTCGGTGATCAAAGCAGAAAAAGATGGGAAAGGATGATTTGGGGTAAAAAAGGGGTAACAAGTGATTGACAACGAGTCTTGGGGAGAGATTGAAGTGTAACGGGGTTTGTGAGGTTGAGGCAACTTAGGAATGGAGCACCATTGATCTTCCTGAATTTTCCCTCTAAAACACCCACCCGAGTCTAACCTACACTACAAGACAAATAAGCCCTACCATTATGGATTCACTTTTGGCTATGGTCTAGAGATCATCGGGATCGGTTCGAACCATTAAGGTATGATCACCAAAGTATTGAGGAAAAGGGATTTATGTGATGCATGTTGTGTAAGGGAAAGTGTTGTGTAGCATGTATGCAGAGTGAAAATGATACCCTTCGTGCACGTTGTCCTTTGCATGAGTATTTCGAGTTCACATGAATACTTACTTGCAATTATGAATTATGCCTATGGAGTCTCAATGTGTGTGTTAGGGATAGTGTTGTCTTGAGTCTAGTTAGTGTCTTGTGTGTCGTTGTGATATAGTGGTAAGTTTTCCCACTTGTTTTACTTGTTTCGGTTCGGGGGAGTTTGCCTAAAACCCCTAGGAGATGCCGAGCTCCTCCTATTGAGTTGACTCAGGGTTCTTAACTCGGTGAATTTTGCAGTACACTTGTTGACTTATCGGGACGATAAGTTGTTAAGTGGGGTGTGTTTTTTATGGGGTCAAAAGGTCTCGTTTTGAGACCGTTGAACCTCACAATTTCGGTGCATTTGTGTCCGATAGTGGCCGAGTCAGGCCCGGGAGTACATATTTTATGCTTTTTGGTGTTTTGAGGTACGTACGCAGGAACGGGAGGAAAAAGGGCCAAAAACGAGGCACCGAGCAAAAAGTCAAAGGGCGTTGACCAAACAGCCGGGCAGAGGCCATTAGCCACAATCATGACCAATGGAGGCACGATCGTGGCTCATTAGGCACGATCGCCCCCCAGCCGGTCACGATCTTGCCCCCCCTGTAAAAAATATATTGGCGAATTAATTCAAACTTACAGTGGTCTCCCCCGATCTCAGTCACGACGGAGCCACGATCGTGGCTTTACGGGGTGAAGGATCGAGGCGATTCAAAAATATCTTACCTGCCCCGAGCCACGATCGTGCCCGACGAAGCCACGATCGCCCCCATGACCAAGTCACGATCGTGCCACATCCAAGTCACGATCGTGACCTAGACAGAGGCACGATCGTGCCTTGCTAGTCACGATCGTGACCACCCTCAGAATCAAAAAACTATAAAAGGGGTTTAGTCACTTTTTGAAGAGGAGGAAGAAGAGGAGAGAGAGAAAACGAGACTAAGGAGTTTTCAGCCATTTCTCAAGTGTTCTTGAGCGTTCTTCATGGTTTCTCAAGCGTTCTCCATCTTCCTCGACACCAAAGACACCGCTAGTTCTATCGCGCTTCATCACACATCGAAGACGCACCTTGCTCGGGAATCCAAGAGCACTTCTATCCATTTACTTTATTGTTCTTCGTGTTCTTCATGTCTATTTGTATTGCTACCATGTTGTTGCTTAGCTTGAGCACCATGGTTGTGGGCTAAACCCCTTAGCCTTGGGTTCTAGACAATATGAAATGTGAATGTGAAGTTTATTGAGATTAGTGATTTATTGAATGATAAATGTGTTGTGTGGATTGTTGTTTGAATGCATGTGTTGTTTAAGTGACGTTTTACAATATTTGTTTGAGGTGTTCTATCCGATACCGAAAGGGAAGGATTAGAACCCGGACTTAGCATCCACCGAGGGTTGTAGGCTCAAGACCGTGTCTTGTCACCTTCTAGTAACCCTTAGCCTTTTATTGTCGTTTGTATGCGATCTCGAGTTTACTCAATACCGAAAGGGCACGGGAACACTCGAGATTAGGCCAACCTCATTACCGAAAGGCGAGGTCGGCATTTAAGACATAGGCTCAACCGACCGTTTATTCAATAGATTGCATATTTCTCGAACTTGTTCACTTGATGATAGTCTAGCACCCTCGGCGTTTTAATCCATCGTATCATTATCGCACGTTGTTATCTGTGTCATAATAGCAAACACGTTTATTAACTAATCGTAAACCCCATATTAATCCCTATGGACCGACTCGGTATCTTACCGGATCATATAAATATTATTACTTGCGACCCGTGTGCACTTGCACGTGGAAACCATTGTGCGACGTTATCGCGTCACATTTTGGCCCAACATGATGTCATAACCCCTTCCTTAGCAGGAACTTACTAGAGGGCGTGTATATCACACGACCTGTGGGTTTTGTAGATCCAAAGAATCCCGGAAAGATATGTAAGCCACATAGATCTATTTATGGATTTAAGCAAGTTTCAGGGAGTTGGAAACTTCATTTTGATAAAGCTGTAAGGGAACTCGGCTTCATCAAAAACAAAAGTGAGCCTTACGTAGATAAGAAAGCGAGTGGGAGTAATATTGTATTCTTGGTATTTATTCATCGGGAATGACATCCCGACCTTGCCACCAAAGCTTGGTTAGGGAAGTACTTATCGATGAAGGAGTTAGGTGATACTACATTTAATGCAGGCATCAGGATCTCTACAGATCATTCCAAAAGGATTTTGGGCCTAAGTCAGAACAAGTTTCTAAGTCAGAATATGTACATAGGTAAAGTGTTGAGAAGACTCTCAATACTTGATTCTAAGAAAGGATACATACCTATGCGTCATGGCATTAAGCTCAGCAAGCTACAGAGTCCTAGA
The DNA here is from genome assembly GCA_963920655.1 of Geranium rotundifolium. Lineage (NCBI taxonomy): Eukaryota > Viridiplantae > Streptophyta > Magnoliopsida > Geraniales > Geraniaceae > Geranium > Geranium rotundifolium. Next base: position 86,943 of record OY987320.1, read on the forward strand.
ATTCCTGATAAGCTGAGCAGGATGAGTAAGATCCCTTATGCTTCAGCTGTGGGATCCATCGAGACTGGAAGTCTCGGTTGCACTAAGCTGTACCAGCAGATTCCAATCTAACCCTGGCCGATTACATTGGATTGCTGTCAAAGGTCATCCTCAAATATTTGAGGAGGACCAAGGATGCATTCCTAGTGTATGGGGATATAGATAGAGAACTAGCAGTCAAACGACAAGTCAATGCTAGTTTTCAGACATATCCAAATGACTTCAAAATTCAGTCAAGATATATTTTGTGTTGAGTGGTGGCGCTTTCAGCTGGATAACTTTAAGCAAGCCAAAATTGCCAACTGTAAAGCGAATGCTAAGTATATAGCTGCAACAAAAGCAGCTAAAGAGGCCGTATGGATTAGAAACTTTCTGATCGGATTAGATGCAACGCCACGAGCGTCTGATCTGATAAGCTTGTTGAGGGGCAACACAGGTGCCGTAAATATAGCTCAGGAGCCTTAAATTGAGTTCTAATATCGGTTTAGACGAAACGGTTCATTTTCCTCGAATTGATTTCTTTAACCGTCTGGTTAAAACCTTAGGCCAGAAATCTACCGAATCGTTCTTAATTTTCATCCATAATTAATTGTCATGCATCGTGCTTAATGCGTGTGACCCTCTAGGCTCACGAGCAATTGGCAGACTGGTAAAATTACTATTTTACCCTTTCCATCATAAGTGGCCTCTAGCAAAACATTATGATTATCCAATGTTCGTGATTATCGATTATTCGACTGAACCTGTTATCGTACATGTCACTGTCCTTTTATCAAACCGATATCCAGATCGAACAATAGGCATAGAATGGTCATCCTAATTTATCAATCACTGTTTCTTGATATATGAGATGACTGAAAACTGATACTAAGGTATCACCTGCACGGCCGTGCTTTTTCTTCAGTCATACTCATCAAGTGTCCTAAACGGATATCTTTCTCATACCGAAGTATGAGTGATAAATCCCTCAGACGCCTTTCGAGTTCACTAGTGCAATCAATATCAAAGCCAATCGAAGCCGTTATAGTTACCCTTTTACAGATAACATTAGACTAGGTCAAACTTAGGTATTCGTTACATAGTGTACACAAAGACACCTTGGTCTTAGGATATAATGACAAGCTACGATATGTGAGTATCTCATGACTTGATCTATGCAGCATACTCACAATCGGGTTGTCCAATATCATCGACCTGATGATATCTATGATATAACTGCGGCACATACTTCGCCATGATCAGTAGAGCGTGATCACAAGGAGTTGGTCTTATACTGATCGCTTCTTAAAGAAGCTTAGCTGATCAGGGACTCATCAAATGAAATTCTTTCTGATCTATAGTTCTACTATTAGTGGTTACACACATAATGGCATAGATCAAATTACATTCGATATATTACTACAACACATTAGTAATATATGCCGATTTATTTATTCGGAAAGATGATAAAACATTACATCTGTAGATCACTTATATATTGTACTGGGGCATAAGTCTAACAATCTCCCACTTGCCCTTGGTTCCAATTTAAGTTCTGATCTACTCCCACAGACCCTGCATAGTCCTCATGCCTAGGCTGCGACTGAGCTTTTGTCAAGGGATCGGCCATATTATCATCAGTCGAATAGTGTTTAATCTCCACATCACCTCTATATGTGATAACTCTCATGAGGTGATGCCTGTTGAGTATATGTTTGGATCTGTTGTGGAATCTGGGCTCTTGAGCAATAGCTACGGCACCTGTGTTGCCCCACAACAAGCTTATCGGATCAGACGCTCGCGGCGTTGCATCTAATCCGATCAGAAAGCTTCTAATCCATACGGCCTCTTTAGCTGCTTTTCTTCTAATCCATATACTTAGCATTCGCTGTAAAGTTGGCAATTTTGGCTTGCTTAAAGTTATCCAGCTGAAAGCGCCACCACTCAACACAAAATATATCCTGACTGAATTTTGAAGTCATTTGGATATGTTTGAAAACTAGCATCGACTTGTAATTTGACTGCTAGTTCTCTATCTATATCCCCATACACTAGGAATGCATCCTTGGTCCTTAAATATTTGAAGATGAGCTTTGACAGCAATCCAGTGTAATCAGCCGGGGTTAGATTGGAATCTGCTGGTACAACTTAGTGCAACCAAGACTTCCAGTCTCGATGGATCCCACAGCCGAAGCATAAGGGGTCTTACTCATCATGCTCAGCTTATCAGGAGTTCTAGGACTCTGTAGCTTGCTGAGCTTGATGCCATGACGCGTGGGTATGTATCCTTTCTTAGAATTAAGTACTGAGAGTCTTCTTAAAACTTTACCTATGTACATGTTCTGACTTAGCAACATGTTCTGACTTAGGCCCAAAATCCTTTTGGAATGATCTGTAGAGATCCTGATGCCTACATTAAATGTAGCACCACCTAAGTCCTTCATCGATAAGTACTTCCCTAACCAAGCTTTAGTGGCAAGGTCGGTATGTCATTCCCGATGAATAAATACAAAGAATTCAATATTACTCCCACTCGCTTTCTTATGTACGCAAGGCTCACTTTTGTTTTTGATGAAACCGAGTTCCCTTACAGCTTTATCAAAATGACGGTTCCAACTCCCTAAAGCTTGCTTAAATCCATAATTGGATCTTTGCAGCTTACAAATCTTTCCGGGATTCTTTGGATCTACAAAACCCACAGGTCGTGTGATTTACACGCCATCTAGTAAGTTCCTGCTGAGGAAGGGGTTTTGAAATCCATCTGCCATAGTTATGGCTAAGAATAATCTGGATCAATCTGACCATTGCTACTGGTGAAAAGGTGTCATCATAATACATGCATTGAATCTGACGATAACATTTTACAACCATCCTAGCCTCATTGGTCTGAGGATTTCCATCCATGGCGGTCTTGATCCTATAGACCCACTCAGAACCGATGGGTTTTATCCCAGGGGTTTGATCAACCAAGCACTAGACTTGGTGGTCTTACATGGACTTAATTTCCTCATTCATGGTGTTCTTCCATCTTTCGAAGTCTGGACTGGTCAAAGCTTGTCTGTAGGTTTCTGGATCATCCTGATCCACCAACATCAAGTCATTTCCTTCAGTGGCTGTGAAGCCATATCTGTCTGAACATGACGAGATTTTTCAGACCTCCTTGGACCATCTGGAATTTCTGTAGGGACTGATTCTTCATCTACGACCATCTGAGGCTCCAGTACTTCTACATCTCGCATAGCAGGCTCCTGAATTGCTTCAGGTTGTTCCGTATCCTCTCGAATTTCTTCGAGATGCACGGGACTCCCACAAGCTGTTTTGGAAATAAAATATTTCTCCAAAAATACACCTCCTCGAGCAACAAAGACTTTGTACTCGCTGGGTATGTAGAAGTTGTATCTCTTAGTTTCTTAAGGATACCTTACGAAGACACATTTTTCTGATTTGGATGCATGCATCTCTGCTACCCAAATCTTTTAGGAAAAACATATTAGGATGTTTCCCACACCATATATGACTGTGGTCCTTCTCTTATTTGGCTACTACGCGAATGTGCACGCATCCAAATAGAACTGGCCATCTCATCGTGCTCCCATTCCAATGAATACTACACGGAGGCGCACGCATCCACAGTCAAGGGAGACGTAATGAGTGTCATGTGGTGTACCTTCTGTGACTATGGTCCAGCTCTTATATGGCTACTACGCGGAGGCGCACGCATCCAAAAAAAGAACTTATTACCTTATTTAGCTCGCATCCCAATGAATACTACGCGGAGGCGCACGCATCCACAGTAATGGGAGACAGAATGACTGTCACAAGGTGTACTATCGTTGTCTTCATCAGAGCTCGATTAAAAATAAATGCGGCCGTTTCCAGAGTCAAGTATAAGTTGAACTCTCTTCTGGCCTGAGTACTCATAGGTTCACATACTTCGGAATGTATTAGACTTAACAAGTCACTCACCTTTCACATAAACCTGTGAAAAGTGCCTATGTCATTTTGCCCATTAGGCGAGACTTGCATCTTTCAGTTTGAGTGAATTCAAATGGACTTAAAAGTCCACACTTGTGAAGTGTAGAAATGCGTTTCTCGCTCATTAGGCAAGACTTGCATCTTTCAGTTTGAGTGAATTCAAACAGACTTAAAGTCCACACTTGTGAAGTGTTGAAATGCGTTTCTCGCCTATGTGCCTTAAATGACAATGTCAGATTATAACTTGGTTTAAATCATCTTCTAAAAAAAAAAATTTTGATTCACATGCATGCTAAGGTGATGAACACATATAAACTCAAAAAAAATCAGATTTAAACATGTAGAAGAATACACAACAACCATGGCTCTGATACCACTGAAAGAGATCACCACGGGTTCCAATCGATAAATATTATGCAGTGGACGTTATGTACCCGTTGTGATCGATGCAAGCTATGATCTTAATGTAATTTCAACATGTTATATATACCTTTTTGAATCTTAAAATTACCTCTTCTAATCGATGAAAACACAAGCTTAGTGTTTCTCTATTAGGTCCACACAAGCACCACAACCGAAGAAGGTTTTCACTCAAATTTTTGCTGTGAATTTTTGAGAAAAGCTTGACAACAATGGAGGAAGAAGAGAGAGAGAGAGAAGTCAGCCTAGAAGATGGGAGTGGTTGCTGAAAATTAGAGGAAGTTATGAAAATATTGGAATTTTAATTTGAAAAAATAAAATTGAATTTTTCAAATCAAAATTGCATATCCATCCTCCATAAACCCTCTATTTTCATTTAGTCCCATTCATCACTTAAATCCCTAAATGGGCTTTAAGCCCGTTTAACCAAAACCCAAATCAAACCCATTAAATTGAGTTCTAATTTCGGTTTAGACGAAACGGTTCATTTTCCTCGAATTGATTTCTTCAACCCTCTAGTTAAAACCTTAGGCCACAAATCTACCGAATCGTTCTCAATTTTCACCATAATTAATTGTCATGTATCGTGCTTAATGCGTGTGACCCTTGTAGTTACGATGATTTTCGAGATTGGCTAATTTTGAAGGAACTGAAGAAACATGTTACAAAGAATGTCGAAGCAGCTTCTACGACTATGTCGAAGCATCTTCTACGACATCTTGTGTGACATTGTTGACGGCATCTCGACAAGCATCCTGATCGACAGAAATCAGGAAAGTGCAGGTTCGGCAGTGCAGCAAGAAAACGATTAGGAAAGTGCAGAACGACTCCTAATCTGAAAAGAAGAAAGACGGTGATTAAGAGGAAACCCTTTAGGGTTAGTACTCATCCACGATTGCTATAAAAGCTTAGGCTACCCCCTTAGCAATCGTGTGGTTCTTTATTTTGTTTCCTAGCATCAATTTGCAAGGTTCTTAGACGTGAAGGTTTGCGGGCTGAGAAATTGCTGATTGTGCTTAGGACATTGTGTATCACATAACTATAGAGAGTTGAGTGATTGAGGGTTTACTGAAAGTCGTGAGTTGAAGACTGCACGCAACCACCAAGCTTGAAGAAGACTTGAAGACGACAGAGCAAGGCGATTGCTCGAAGAGTGGAATCAAGACGTTTACTGATAAGTGAAATCTTTCCACTAGGCTGAGAGCCCCCAGACGTAGGTGACGTTGCACCTGTCTGACTGAAGCATTACTTGTAGAAGGACTTAAAGCAAACCTGATTAGCATCAGTCAGATCTGTGATCAGGATTTGGTAGTGAAATTCACTAAAGAAGCCTGTATAGTTAACAACATCGATCAGGTCACTATTCTACAAGGAATTCGCTCAACAGACAATTGCTATATCTGGTCTCCCGAGACACATACCGAAGCAACCAAGTGCCTTGTCTCCAAAGCAGAAGAAACCAAACTATGGCATCGAAAGCTTGGACATCTAAATCTTAGAAGTATGCAAAAGGCAATCTCAGAGCAGGCTATCACCGGAATCCCAAACCTAAAAATAGTTGAAGGAAAGATCTGCGGAGAATGTCAAATTGGAAAGCAAACCAAGATGTCACACAAGAAGCTTCAGCATATCACCACCTCTCGAGTACTTGAGCTGATACATGTTGACCTCATGGGACCAATGCAAGTTGAAAGCCTTGGAGGAAAACGATATGTCTTTGTATGTGTACATGATCACTCGCGATACACTTGGGTTGACTTCCCTCGTGACAAATCAGACACCTTCTCGATCTTCAAGAATCTATGCATTCAAGTCCAACGAGAAAAAGGAGAGACAATTGGCAAAATCATCCGTCTTCGTAGTGATCATGGTCGAGAATTCGAAAACAGCAAGTTTGCTGATTTCTGCAACTCAGAAGGGATAGCGCATGAATTCTCAGCACCAATCACCCCTCAACATAATGGCATTGTTGAGCGCAAGAACAGGACTCTACAGGAGATGGCGAGAGTTATGATGCTGGCTAAAGACATACCAACTCACTTCTGGGCAGAAGCACTTAACACTTCTTGCCATATCCACAATCGAGTCACTCTCCGACCAGGTATGTCAGTAACTCATTATGAAATATGGAGGGGGAGAAAGCCCAATGTTAAGTACTTCCATATCTTTGGCTCCACTTGTTATATACTAGCTGATAGAGAGCCTCGCCAAAAGCTTGACCCAAAAAGCGATGAAGGCATCTTCCTTGGCTATTCAAGGAATAGTCGTGCATACCGAGTCTTCAACAAACGAACCAAGACCATGATGGAATCAATCAATGTTGTTATTGACGATGACTGCGAAGATGCCTCAGAAGATGCGACAGAGGAAGACGGAGCCTATCCTCCCAACAATGTCAGGAAGAATGCTACCCCAGACGTCAAAGAAGATGCTAGCAGCAAAACCGAAGATGATGTCGCCAATAACGAAGTAGTTTCTGAAACCAGAAACAAGAATCCCTCACGAAGAGTCCAGACTAACCATCCTATCTCTGGAGTTATTGGAAACCTGAATGAAGGCGTACGGACTCGGTCAAAATCTCCTGAAGATTATAACGAGATGATTGGAAATATTTGCTTCGTCTCAAAGACAGAACCCAAAAACATCAATGAAGCCATCAATGATGAGTATTGGGTCAATGCTATGCAAGAAGAGCTGATTCAATTTGAGAAAAATCAGGTATGAGAACTGGTGCCCAAACCAAGTGAAGGAAACATCATAGGCACCAAGTGGATCTTCAAGAACAAATCCGATGAGCTTGGCAACATCACTCGCAACAAAGCAAGGTTAGTTGCTCAAGGGTATACTCAAATTGAGGGTGTTGACTTCGATGAGATATTTGCTCCTGTGGCAAGACTTGAAGCAATCCGTCTCTTGCTAGGGATATCGTGTCATCTACAGATAAAGCTCTACCAGATGGATGTCAAAAGTGCATTCTTGAATGGGGATCTCAACGAAGAAGTGTATGTGTCACAACCTAAAGGATTTATTGATCCTCACTACCCTGATCATGTGTATAAACTCAAGAAAGCTCTTTATGGGTTGAAACAAGCACCAAGGGCTTGGTATGAAAGGCTCACAAAATTCCTCATCCAAAGCGGCTACACTAGAGGGGGAGTCGACAAGACCCTATTTGTGAAGAACGAAGACGGGAATCTGATGATAGCTCAAATCTATGTCGATGACATTGTTTTTGGAGGGATGTCAAGCAAGATGGTAGAGACATTTATTCAACAAATGCAATCATAATTCGAGATGAGCATGGTGGGAGAGCTTACTTATTTTCTAGGCTTCCAAATCAAACAACAAAAGGATAGCATCTTCGTATCTTAGAGCAAATATGCGAAGAATATGGTCAAGAAGTTTGGGCTAGAAAAAGCCTCACATAAAAGGACACCAGCAGCTACACATGTCAAGCTAACTAAAGATGATCCAGGAGAAGCCGTCGACCAACACCTATACAGGAGCATCATCGGTAGTCTCCTCTACCTCACCGCGAGTCGACCAGATATTGCCTACTCTGTCAGAGTATGTGCACGATATCAAGCTAATCCTAAGGTTAGTCATCTATCCCAAGCCAAAAGAATTATTAGATATATCTCTGGGACTACAAACTTGGGTTTATTATATTCATTCGACACATCCTCTACCCTGGTGGGGTATTGTGATGCTGATTGGGCTGGGAACACATCGGATAGGAAAAGCACATCTGGAGGATGCTTCTTCCTTGGCAACAACCTCATATCATGGTTTAGTAAGAAGCAAAACTGTGTTGCCCTTTCCACTGCCGAATCGGAGTATATTGCTGCTGGGAGTAGCTGCACACAACTACTTTGGATGAAACAGATGTTAGTCGAATACAATGTCAGACAAGATGCCATTACTTTGTATTGTGATAATGTCAGTGCTATCAACATCTCCAAAAACCCTGTCCAACACAGCAAGACCAAACACATTGATATCAGACATCACTTCATTAGAGAATTGGTCGAAGACAAGAAGATCATCCTAGAGCACATCCCAACAGAGAAGCAACTAGCTGATATCTTCACAAAGGCTCTAGACGCGAGCAGATTTGAGGATCTCAGATCATCTCTTGGTCTGTGTTCCATCAACGACCAGTAAAGAAGATACAGAAACGGTTAAGAGGCAGTGTTGGTACCTCTTCATGAACCGGTCTAAAAACCAACGAGTGCCATTGGGCCAGGCATATCAAAAGCCCATATAAAAGAGAAGGAAAGACACAGTCAGACGCTAAAGAAGATTTGAATCGTTTAGTTTTCAAAAACCTAGTCTGCCTCCTCTCTGTGCTCGCCCTCATCGCCTTCACCATTCACTCTCTGCAAATCTCTCAAACAACAATGGTGAAAACTAGAAGCACAGTAGCCCCGAAGGAAGCCACTGCTTCATAGAAAGCTGAAGCCAAAGGCGCCACAAGCAGTAGAGCGAAGACCAACAAGCATGGAGTGCGAATCAAAGGGCCAAAAATCCTGAAAAAGTCAGAAGAAATTATCAAAGAGGCTTCACCAGAAAAAGCCCCAATACCAGTTTTTTCTCGAGTTCCAAAGAAGTCCAGGACCGGAAGTACTGCTTTCTCAATGTCTAACCTAACTGGGCCAGAAAGAGAGAATGATCCTGGACAGGAAAACCGAGAGGCCTCCATGCAAATTGTCGCAGTTCCAACACCTACAGGTAACGATTTCTCTGCCGATACTTCTAGAAATAGTGATCTGTTAGAATCACTACTGGAAAACCAGGACCCACCTAAGGAAGGTGTGGTAGAAGAACTGATACGTCCGGAAGGAGAAAAAGAGGATCTGACTCCAGTCAGTCATGGGCTGGAACTCATTGCGGAAGGAGAAGGAGGAGAAGAAGAAAGAACAGATGTCATACCAAAAGCCACTGAAAAAGTTGTAGAAGAGGAAGAAATAGCTGACTCGGAAGAAGCCGAGGAAGAAGAAGAAGAGAAAGAAGAAGCCAGAAACGGAGAAACCGATCTAGAAGGAGCTGAGAAGAACAATGATGCCACCACCAACAACACAGAAGAAAACACTCTGGATGCCAGAGAAGATGTAATGGAAGAAGCTGCTGAGACGGCACACACAGTGCTGTCGACCCTGAAGAAAAAGGTTCTAGAAGAAACTGAAAGCTTGGCTGTCATGGTTGGAAAATTGAAAGAAACAAGGAAGAGGAAGGAGGGAAAGGAGGCTGGAGGTCCCAGCAACAAAAGGAAAAAATCGCATGTCAAAGAAAAGGGGAAGAAAGTAATTGCAACAAGGAGGTTGATAGATGAATCCACTGATGATGATCTTGAAGAGGTCCCTGCTGAGGAAGAAAGGACAAAGAAGGTCCTGAAGACGGCCACGAAAACCATGAGTGTAACTTACGACAACGTGTCGTTTCACTCAGCAGAAGACGCAAAGAGGTGGGAGTTTGTATTTCAGAGAACGGCGTACCTAGAGAAGACATTGTCGTCGGAGCTGCTTGGGCTAAAGGCCATTATACAGCTCCTGGAGAAGGCGGAATTGATGAGAACCGTCTCTGACATTGGCAACCACTATCCCCTCCTAGTAAAAGAATTCATTGCCAACTTGCCTACCACATTTGGTACCCCAGATGCTCCAGAGTTTGATAAAGTATATGTCAGAGGCATCCGTTTTGACATCACCTCCGACATCATCAATGAATTCCTAGGAAGGAAGAGGGTTCGATCTGTGCCACCACCCGATCTGAGCAAAGTCCTCCGAGAAATCACCGGAGACAAAAGCAGAACATGGCCATCCAAAGGGACAGTGGCAGCTTCAGATCTGACTTCCAAGTACTCCATTCTCTTTCGAATTGGAGTTGCAAACTGGGCGCCCTCAACCCAGGCATCATCGATCAAACCTGAGCTAGCAATCCTTATCTACCAAATAGGTACTGGATCTAAATTTGACTTTGGACAATTTGTGATTGATCATCTTGTTCGCCATGCTAGATCTCTTGCTGTGAAAATTCTCATAGCCTTTCCATCCCTTATCTCTGAATTACTCGTGCATCAACACCCTGGTGTGTTGAAAACGTCGGATAAGGTGGGGAAAAGAGGAGGAGTAATTGTGGTGAGCCACAAATTGTTTGAAGGAAGGCATGCTCCTGATCTAGCCAGGCCAGAAGCCAAGGCAAAGACCAGTAGAGCCACAAGTGCCGTCCCTCTCACAAGGACTACCAGCAGGGATGCCGTCATGCTCAAACAAGAAATTGAAGTGCTTGATGAAGACATTGCAAACTTAAAGACGGCTCTGAAGCACCTCTCGCAACGCCGGACTCACTATGCCAACCTGCTGCACTCAATGTCTCCTCCAGGCTCAGAAGATGATCCCACAAATGATCCAGAAGATGCTACCCAAGAAGCCTCCACAGAAGCTACAGAGACTGCAAGTTCCAACAGCAGCTCTATTTGAAAGGTTTTATGAAATTCTCTGACTCTTGAACAACTAAACAACTTTTATGGTCTGTAATATTTTGTGAACACTGTATCATGCTTTCTCTCGACAGCTGATCGAGAGCAAGTGTGAGTTATGTTTGGATTTATTTTGCTTATTTCCCGGATTTGTTGAAATATTTGTTTACTTTGGCTCTTTTTGAGCTAGCAAGGGGGAGTAAGTGTTTAAATTAGAAATACGCGCGCGATGATACAAGGAAGAAAGATAGAGACGACGAATGCGACGCGCGATGCGACGATACGCGCAAAGACACTGCCGATCGACGAGACGACGAATGCGACGAAGAATGCGGTCCTTAAAAATAGCCAAAGGGGGAGATTGTAGTTACGATGATTTTCGAGATTGACTAATTTTGAAGGAACTGAAGAAACATGTTACAAAGAATGTCGAAGCAGCTTCTACGACTATGTCAAAGCATCTTCTACGACATCTTGTGTGATATTGTTGACGGCATCTCGACAAGCATCCTGATCGACAGAAATCAGGAAAGTGCAGGTTCGGCAGTGCAGCAAGAAAACGATTAGGAAAGTGCAGAACGACTCCTAATCTGAAAAGAAGAAAGACGGTGATTAAGAGGAAACCCTTTAGGGTTAGTACTCATCCATGATTGCTATAAAAGCTTAGGCTACCCCCTTAGCAATTGTGTGGTTCTTTATTTTGTTTCCTAGCATCAATTTGCAAGGTTCTTAGACGTGAAGGTTTGCGGGCTGAGAAATTGCTGATTGTGCTTAGGACATTGTGTATCACATAACTATAGAGAGTTGAGTGATTGAGGGTTTACTGAAAGTCGTGAGTTGAAGACTGCACGCAACCACCAAGCTTGAAGAAGACTTGAAGACGACAGAGCAAGGCGATTGCTCGAAGAGTGGAATCAAGACGTTCTTGGATTCAGGGGGAGACCCTGAGATAGATTGCACTGTAAGACGTAGCATAAAGTATAGATCTAGGAGGGATCACAGGTACTTGTATGTTCTGACGGATTACTGATAAGTGAAATCTTTCCACTAGGCTGAGAGCCCCCAGACGTAGGTGACGTTGCACCGAACTGGGTAAACAATCTGCTGTGTCATTACTTAGAGCTTTATATTTACTGTCCTGCTTTATCTACGCAAGAAGTCAGACACAACGTTATAGCATTCTGTGTAACATTGTGTGTGGCATCTTGCTCGACTAGCTGATCAGAATTTCAACCCTCTAGGCTCACGAGCAATTGCTGACTGGAAAAATTACTATTTTACCCTTTCCATCGTAAGTGGCCTCTAGCAAGACAATATGATTATCCAATGTTCGTGATTATCGATTATTCGACTTAACCTGTTATCGTACATGTCACTGTCCTTTTATCAAACCGATATCCACATCGATCAATAGGCATAGAATGGTCATCCTAATTTATCAATCACTGTTTCTTGATATCTGAGATGAGTGAAAACTGATACTAAGGTATCACCTGCACGGCCGTGCTCTTTCTTCAGTCATACTCATCAAGTAGCCTAAACGGATATCTTTCTCATATCGAAGTATGAGTGATAAATCCCTCAAACGCCTTTCGAATTCACTAGTGCAATCAATATCAAAGCCAATCGAAGCCGTTATAGTTACCCTTTTACAGATAACGTTAGACTAGGTCAAACTTAGGTATTCGTTATATAGTGTACACAAAGACTCCTTGGTCTTAGGATATAATGACAAGCTACGATATGTGAGTATCTCATGACTGGATCTATGCAGCATACTCACAATCGGGTTGTCCAATATCATCGACCTGATGATATCTATGATATAACTCCGGCACATACTTTGCCATGATCAATAGAGCGTGATCACAAGGAGTTGGTCTCATACTGATCGCTTCTTAAAGAAGCTTAGCTGATCAGGGACTCATCAAATGTAATTCTTTCTGATCTATAGTTCTATTATTAGTGGTTACACAAATAATGACATAGATCAAATTACATTCGATATATTACTACAACACATTAGTAATATATGCCGATTTATTTATTCGGAAAGATGATAAAACATTACATCTATAGATCACTCATATATTGGACTGGGGCATAAGTCTAATAATGGACCTAATAGAGAAACACTAAGGTTGTGTTTTCATCGATTAATAGAGGTATTTTTCAGATTCAAAAGGTTGATAACATGTTCAATTTACATTAAGATCCAAGTTTGCATCGATCACCATGGTTACATAACTTCCGTTGCATGAAATTTATCGAATGGAACACATGGTGATCTCTTTCAAGAAGCGCCTCTGGTTGTCAGAGGAGATACAACAGAGGATGCCACTGAAACAACACACAGTGCTCTCGTCCCTGAAAAAGAAAGTGTTAGAAGAACATTAATGTCTTGCAGTAATGGTAGGAAAGCTGAAGGAAACAAAAAAGATGAAGGAACTGAAGGATGCTGGAGGCCCCAGCAAGAAGAAAAAGCTGCATGAAAGGACAAAGGAAAGAAGATTGTCTCCAAAAGGAGACTTGTTGATGAGAAAAGCGATGATGAAGTTGTGACTATAAAAGAAGCGAAGAAGGTAGTGAGCCAGAAGCAGGCCAAGAACACTCAAAGTGTTCCATATAATAATGTGCCATTCCATTCAACTGCTAGTGCAACTCGGTAGGAGTTTGTGTTCCAAAGGACGGCCTATCCTGAGAAAACTCTGTCCTCGGAGATCCTTGGACTAGAAGCCATCATCAAGCTTCTGCAAAAGGCGGAACTCGTGAAGACTGTCACCAACATAGGTAATCATTATCCTTTGTTGGTTAAAGAGTTTATTGCAAATTTGCCTGCTGGTTTTGGCTCTCCGGATGATCCGGAATGTGAGAAGGTCTATGTCAGAGGCTTACACTTCAACATCTCCTCCGACATTATAAATGCCTTCCTGGGGAGGAAATGCGTCCGCTCTGTACCTCCATCTGATCTGAACAAAGTTCTCAAAGAGATAACTAGGGATAAGAGCAGAGTGTGGCCTACTAAGGGAACCGTGGCGGCCTCGTACCTCACTTCAAAATACTCCATACTGTTCCGTATCGGAGTAGCAAATTGGGCACCATCCACACATGCATCCTCCATCAAACCAGAGCTGGCAGTTCTCATCTTCCAAATAGGTACTGGTTCCACACTTGATTTTGGCCAATTTATTATTGACCACCTTGTTAGACATGCCAGATCTCAAGCTGTGAAAATACCTATTGCTCTTCCCTCCCTTATATTTGAGCTACTAGTGCACCAACACCCTGGTGTGTTGAAGTCAACCGATAAGGCAAGAAAGCGCGGAGGAGTGATTGTGGTGAGCCACAAGTTGTTCGAGGGCAAGCATGCTCCTGATCTTGTCAGGAAAGAAGTCAAGCCAACTAAGGCGACAACCAGTCGAGCTACCAGTGCTTCCCCTCCAACAAAGACTACCAGCAGAGATGCAGTAATGCTCGAGAGAGAGATTGCGGTGCTTGACGAGGACATCATCAATCTAAAGATGGCGCTGAAGCACTTGTCCCAGCGAAGATCCCACTGTGCTAACCTGCTGAAGACGATGCCTCCTCAAGACTCCGACAACAATGGTTCCTCCTCCCTACCAGATTCTCTCGAAGATACCACCAAAGATGCCTCTGCAACAGCTACCGAAGAAGATACTGCTAGTTCCAGCAGCAATTCTGTCTAAATTTTAAGTACTTTATGGATTCTCAAAAACTGAAGAACTTTTTATTTGTAATTTGCTTTGAACATATTTAACGCATGTCCTAGACTGCTGATCGAGAATGTGTGTGAGTTAAGTTTCTTTTGTTATTACCTATCGTTCGAATTTTTCTTTGAGTTTTTGGCTCTTTTTGAGGCCGCAAGGGGGAGTAACACGTAAGATGCACAAGATGATGCTCGAACAAGACATAACGATACGTCACACGATGATGCGCGAACAAGACTTGAATACTGCCGATCGCTCCAAGAAAAGCTGACGAAGAATGCTGACCTTAAAAATAGCCAAAGGGGGGGATTGTAGATACGACATTTTTGGTGATTAGCTTATATTTTAAGGAACTACAATATATGTCATAAAGAATGTCGAAACATCGTATGAGACATCTTAGATGACATTATTGGCGACATCTCGGCTGACATCCTGTTCGACGCAAATCAGAAAAGTCCCTGCTCTTCATAAAGTACGACTACAATTAGGACTTGTGAAAGTTCCAGCGCGTCTCTGATTCTGAAAAGAAGAAAGACGGTGATAAAGAGGAAACCCATTAGGGTTAGTACTCATACTTGATTGCTATAAGAGCTTAGGCTACCTCCTTAGCAACAGTGTGGTTCTTTTATTGTTTCCTAGCAATAATTTACAGAGCTCTTAGACGTGAAGGTCTCGGGTTGAGAGGTTGTAGATTGTGCTGAGGATATTGTGTATCACCTTATCTAAAGAGAGTTAGGTGATTGAGGGTTTACTGATCGCGTGAATGAAGACTGCACGCAACCAAAACGTTCAACGGCGACTTGAACTGACAGGAAGGCGATTGCTCGAAGAGTGGAATCAAGACGGCGTCTTGGATTCAGGGGGAGACCCTGAGATAGGTTTGCACTTGTAATAGTAGCATAAAGTATAGATCTTGTGATGATCATAGGTACTTGTATGTTTTGACGTATTACCGATAGTGAAACCTTTCCACTAGGCTGAGAGCCCCCAGACGTAGGTGACGTTGCACCGAATTGGGTAAACAATTTGCTGTGTCGTTATTTATTACGTTTGATATTTACTGTCCTTCTTCATCTATGCAAGTTGTCATACACTGTGTTATAGCATTATACGTAACATTGTGTGTGGCATCTTGCATAACTATCTGATCAAAATTTCAAAAATTATCATACATTCATACATATACAACATACAAATGCAACGGTAAATTATGCATAGCTAAGCCCATCTTAGGTTCCTAAGAATCTAGCAAAACTGATACTAAAGACTTGGTATTCAAGGTCCATACTTGCTCCATTCTTGTGGACTCCCACTGGCTTCGAGCCTCCTCCAAACTTCGAGTCTTCCTCTTGACTTGTATCTTGCGTCAGTCTTCGTGATTACAAATTTAAATAAAATAAATAAATTACAAATCATGACACGCAGACCGTATTTACTACAACCCAAAACTTAACAACACGCAGGTTGCAAAACACATACGCAGACCGTATCTAGAGGGCTTAACTATACATCATGTGGAAAACATCATGTTATCAAAGATCATGTGATCACTCATCATGCTTATCAAACAACAATTTTTTCCAAATTTCATCTTTCTTAAGTGTGGAAAAATTCCGGTTTATCGAAACCAGACGGTTTAATTAATTAATTGAATTTTGAACCAGTTCATGCTAGTTTATCGAAACTGAAGCAAATCCGAAAATTAAGATTGTATCGATATACAATCAGACAATAATAACTCACTTAAATGCAAATAACTACAAGTCAAAGTGATACCATCCAAGTTTGGGCACTGAAAAGGGCTTTGAGCCTATGGATGTCGGTACGCCTCCGCGTAACATTCATAGAGGAGAAGTCTGGATGAGATGGGTAGTTCTGTGTGGGTGCGTGCACCTCTGCGTAGTAGCCACATTAATTCTGTCCATAGTTCAAGCTTGGTAGACTTGTCTACGATTGTCAGCTAGGGCTGACCTAGGGTATCAGTATAGGGTATGTCGTGTACTTTTAGCACAGACCCTAGCAAAGAATTACATGATTTTGTAAATGGATGTATTCCTACCTTGGTGCTCTCAATTGGAGCGGTGAGCCTCCGTTTACTTCAATTGAGGGTATGCGAAGATCCTGGCTCAGATTCTAATGTTAGAATCAGAAAAGTGTTTTATAACTGAATCTCCAACTTGAATTTTAATTAATTTTACCATGCAGAAGTAAATGGCAAACACAACTCAAAGTAGTAATAGCGCATTGAGAGTCCAGATTGAGAAGGACAGACTCAAGGGCGTGAATTACTCAGATTGGGATAGAAACTTGAGGCTTGTACTCAAGCATGAACGCAAGTAGTATATCCTTACCCAGGAACCACCTGATAGGCCACCGCTGAACGCCGCTAGGGCACTAAGGATACTTATCAAAATTCCTTAATGACCAAATCGACGTGTTATGCATTATGGTGGGGCAGTAGGATGCCAGAGTTGCAGAAGCAGTTCATGAACGTTTCAGATGACCCTCATACTTTTAAGGCAGAGGTCAAGAAAATGTTGAAGGAGAAAGCTCGTGTCGAAAGATATGATACTCTTAGAGAACTTAACTCCTGCAAGCTTAAGGCTGGAGCCCTGTTGGTCCCCATGTCACGAAGATGAAATGTCTTCAGGAACATCTAACCAGACTCGGTTTTGATGATCAGAAAAAAATGGCTACAAATTTTATGTTGCATTCACTTCCAGATACATAAAGTGATTTCATAGTAAATTACAATATGTATGACATGGACAAGTCCTTAATAGACCTTCATGGGATGCTTGTGACCGCTGAAAACAACCTCAACGGCAAGACCAAGGAGGTCCTTATGGTCAACAAGAAGGTTAGCTTCAAGCTGATCAGGGTAAGGGTAAGGCTCCTGAGCACCTTGCTGGGCAGATCAGACACCCCAAGGGTCCAAAGGTTCAAGCAGCTCCCAAAGCTGCTGTGAAGGCTAAGGACAAAATGGAGGAGGTATGCTATCACTGCAATGAGTAAGGACTCGGAAATAAGGGATTGCAAGCAATATAAGGATCATGTGAAGAAGAGTCGGCATCCACGTCTTCAGCATCAGAATCGCTATAACGTAAATAAGAAAAAGGCTCAAATCTCGTGATTTAAACCAAATTATAATTTGGCATTGTCGTTTAAGGCACATAGGCGAGAAACGCATTTCAATACTTCACAAGTGTGGACTTTTAAAGTCCGTTTGAATTCACTCAAACTGAAAGATGCAAGTCTTGCCTAATGAGCGAGAAACGCATTTCAACACTTCACAAGTGTGGACTTTTAAAGTCCGTTTGAATTCACTCAAACTGAAAGATGCAAGTCTTGCCTAATGAGCGAGAATAGCATTTCAACACTTCACAAGTGTGGACTTTTAAAGTCCGTTTGAATTCACTCAAACTGAAAGATGCAAGTCTTGCCTAATGGGCAAAATGACAAAGGCACCTTTCACAGGTTTATGTGAAAGGCGAGTGACTTGTTAAGTCTAATATATTCCGACGTATGTGGACCTATGAGTACTTATGCTAGAAGAGGGTTCAACTAATACTTGACTTTTGGAACGACCGCATTCATTTTGAATCGGGCTACGATGAAGACAAAGATAGTACACCTTGTGACAGTCATTCTGTCTCCAATTACTGTGGATGCGTGCGCCTTCGCGTAGTATTCATTGGGATGCGAGCCGAATGAGGTAATCAGCTTCATTTGGATGTGTGCGCCTCCGCGTTGTAGCCAAATAAGAGCTGGACCAGAGTCACATAAGGTACACCACATGACACTCATTATGACTCCCGTTACCGTGGATGCGTGCGCCTTCGCGTAGTATTCATTGGGATGGGAGCGGGATGAGATGGTCAGCTCTATTTGGATGCGTGCACCTTTGTGTAGTAGCCAAATAAGAAAGGGACCTTAGTCATATATGGTGTGGGAAACATCCTAATATGTTTTCCTAAAGATTTGGGTAGCAAAGATGCATGCATCCAAATAAGACAAGTGTGTCTTCGTAAGGTATCCTTAAGAAACTAAGAGATACGACTTCTACATACCCAGCGAGAACAAAGTCTTTGTTGCTCAAGGAGGGGTAATTTTGGAGAAAGAATTTATTTCAGAAACAGCTAGTGGAAGTCCAGTGCATCTCGAAGAAATTCGAGAGGGTACGAAACAACCTGAAGCAATTTAGGAGCCTGCTATGCAAGATGTAGAAGTACTGGAGACTCAAATGGTCGTAGATGAAGAATCAATCCCTACAAAAATTCCAGGTGGTCCAAGGAGATCCAAAAGATCTCTTCATGGTCCCGTCAGATATGGCTTCACAGCCACTGAGGGAAATGACTTGATATTGGTGGATCAGGATGATCTAGAAACCTTCAGACATGCTTTGGCCAGTCCAGACTCCGAAAAATGGCAGAATGTCATGAATGAGGAAATGAAATCCATGTATGAAAACTAAGTATAAAGTTTGGTTGATCAAACCCCTGGGATAAAACCCATCGGTTCTGAGTGGGTCTATAGGATCAAGACCGACATGGATGGAAATCCTCAGACCAATAAGGCTAGGATGGTTGTAAAAGGTTATTGTCAAATTCAATGCATGGATTATGATGACACCTTTTCACCAGTAACAATGGTCAGATCGATTCGGATTATTCTTAACCATAACTATGGCAGATGGATGTCAAAACCCCTTCTTTAGCAGGAACTTACTAGAGGGTGTGTATATCGCAAGGCATGTGAGTTTTGTAGATCCAAAGAATCCCGGAAAGATGTGCAAGCTGCAAAGATCCATTTATGGATTGAAGCAAGCTTCATGGAGTTGGAACCTTCGTTTTGATGAAGTTGTAACAGAATTCGGCTTCATTGCGTACACAAGAAAGCGAGTGGGAGTAACATTGTATTCCTAGTGCTGTATGTCGATGACATGTTGATCATCGGGAATGACATCCCAACCTTGCTTGAGGTTAAAGCTTGGTTAGGGAAGTGCTTCTCGATGAAGGACTTAGGTGATGCTACTTTTATGTTGGGCATCAAGATCTACAAAGATCATCCCAAAAGGATATTGGGCCTAAGTCAGAGCACTCACATAGATAAAGTGTTGAGAAGATTCTCAATGCTTGATTCTAAGAAAGGATACATACCCATGTGTCATGGCATTAAGCTCAGCAAGCAACAGAGTCCTAGTACTCCTGATAAGCTGAGCAGGATGAGTAAGATCCCATATGCTTTGGCTGTGAGATCCATCATGTATGCCAGGATATGCACGAGACTGGAAGTCTCGTTCGCATTGAGTTGTACTAGAAGATTCTAATCTAACCCCGGCCAATTACACTAGATTGATGTCAAAGGCCATCCTCAAATATTAGAGCATGACCAAGGATGCATTCCTAGTGTATGGGGGTGTAGGTAGAGAACTAGCAGTCAAAGGGCAGGTCGATGCTAGTTTTCAGACATATTCAGATGACTTCAAAACTCGGTCAGGATATATTTTGTGTTGAGTGGTGGCGCTTTCAGCTAGATAAGCTTTAAGCAAGCATAAATTATCAACTCTACAACGGAGGTTGAGTATATAGCTGCAACGAAAGCAACTAAAGAGGTCGTATGGATTAGAATCTATCTGATCGGATTAGATGCAACGCCGCGAGCGTCTGATCCGATAAGCTTGTTGTGGGACAACACAGGTGTCGTACTACTGCTGAAGAGCCCAGATTCCACAACAGATCCAAACATATACTCAACAGACATCACCTCATCAGAGTTATAACAGATAGAGGTGATGTGGAGATTAAACACTATTCCACTGATGATAATATGGTTGATCCATTGACAAAAGCTCAGCCGCATCCTAGGCATGAGGAACACGCAAGGTCTATGGGAGTAGATCAGAACTTAAATTGGAACCAGGGGCAAGTGGGAGATTGTTAGAGTTATGCCCCAGTCCAATATAAAAGTGATCTACAGATGTAATGTTTTATCATCTTTCCGAATAAATAAATCGGCATATATTACTAATGTGTTGTAGTAATATATGAAATGTAATTTGATCTATATTATTATGTGTATAATCACTAAGAGTAGATCTGTAGATCAGAAAGAATTACATTTGATGAGTCCCTGATCAGCTAAGCTTCTTTAAAGAAGCGATCGGTATGAGACAAACTCCTTTTTAGCACGGTCTACTGATCATGGCAAAGTATGTGCCGGAGTTAAATAAAATCATCAGGTCAATGGTATTGGACGACCCGATGGTGAGTATGCAGTATTGATACTGTCATGAGATAGTCACAGATCGTAGCTTGTCATTATATTCTAAGACAAAGGAGTCTTTGTGTCCACTATGTAATGAATCTCTAAGTTTGACCTAGTCTAACGTTACCTGTAAGAGGGTAGCCATAACGGCTCTTATTGGCTTGGTTATGAATTACATTAGTAAACTCGAAAGACGTCTGAGGGATTTATCTCTCATACTCTGGTATGAGAAAGATATCTGTTTAGGCCACTTGATGAGTATGACTGAAGGAATAGCATGGCCATGCATGTGATACCTTTGTATCAGTTTTCAGTCATCTCAGATATCAAGAAACAGTGATTGATAAATTAGGATGACAGTTCTATGCCTATTGATCAATCTGGATATCAATTTGATAAAAGGACAGTGACATGTATGATAACAGGTTAAGTTGAATCGTCGATAATCACAGACGTTGGGTAATCATAATGTCTTGCTAGATGCCACTTATGATGGAAAGGGTAAAATAGTAATTTTACCAGTCTGCCAACGGGTCGTGAGCCTAGAGGTTCACACACTTTAAGTACATTATGTAGCAAAACAAGTTTGGATGGTAATTCAGAGAATCCTCTTTTCAATTTAGTCAAATTGAAATCGATTCGGTTGATTTCTGGTCTAGGTTTGTTAACGAGACGGTTGAAGAAATCAAATTAAAGAGATTGGACCGGTTTAGCTAAACCATTTAATTAGAATTCAATTATAAATGGGTTTAATTAGGTTTAGCTGAGTGGGCTTAAAGCCCATTCTTGGTTTTAATTATGAATGTGGCTTAAGTGTAAATAAGGGTTTTAAGGGGTTTAATTGTGTGATTTAATGATTATTAAAAATCTGATTTTTAATCACATATTTTATTCCTTAAAACCCTAATATTTTCGGCCCTACTCTTCCTCTCTCCTCTCTCCTCTCTCCTTGCCGCCCCTCCCTCTCCTCACCTCCTTGGTGTTCTTGCTCGATTCTACACACAACGCTAGTAAAATTGTGTGTAGAAACTTTAGTCAAGGTGATGTGCTTGTGTGGACAGCCTATAGAAATATATACACTTTGTGTTTTGTCAATTTGCAAAGGTAAAAATTTTAGATATGATAATATAATATGCATGATGATTTTTTTTCATGATAAGATCTTCAAATCGATTTTCATGGTTAATTTCAGTCCGCTGCATGATATTAATTATTTGGAACCCATGGAAATTCTTCAGTTTGATCCACCAAGCTCAATACTTGGTTGCCATACATGGATTTCTTGTGTCGGTATGCGCGACTATTCCTTGAATAGCCAAGGAAGATGCCTTCATCGCTTTTTGGGTCAAGCTTTCGACGAGGCTCTCTATCAGCCAGTATATAACAAGTGGAGCCAAAGATATGGAAGTACTTAACATTGGGCTTTCTCCCCCTCCATATTTCATAATGAGTTACTGACATACCTGGTTGGAGAGTGACTCGATTGTGGATATGGCAAGCAGTGTTAACTGCTTCTGCCCAAAAGTGAGTTGGTATGTCTTTAGCCAGCATCATAACTCTCGTCATCTCCTGTAGAGTCTTGTTCTTGCGCTCAACAATGCCATTCTGTTGAGGAGTGATTGGCGCTGAGAATTCATGTGCTATCCCTTCTGAGTTGCAGAAATCTGCAAACTTGCTGTTTTCGAACTCTCGACCATGATCACTACGAAGGCGGATGATTTTGCCAATTGTCTCTCCTTTTTCTCGTTGGACTTGGATGCATAGATTCTTGAATATCGAGAAGGTGTCTGATTTGTCACGAGGGAAGTCAACCCAAGTGTATCGTGAGTAATCATCTACACATACAAAGACATATCGTTTTCCTCCAAGGCTTTCAACTTGCATTGGTCCCATGAGGTCAACATGTATCAGCTCAAGTACTCGAGAGGTGGTGATATGCTGAAGCTTCTTGTGTGACATCTTGGTTTGCTTTCCAATCTGACATTCTCCGCAGATCTTTCCTTCTACTATATTTAGGTTTGGGATTCCGGTGATAGCCTGCTCTGAGATTGCCTTTTGCATACTTCTAAGGTTTAGATGTCCAAGCTTTCGATGCCATAGTTTGGTTTCTTCTGCTTTGGAGACAAGGCACTTGGTTGCTTTGGTATGTGTCTCGGGAGACCAGATATAGCAATTGTCTGTTGAGCGAACTCCTTGTAGAATAGTGACCTGATCGATGTTGTTAACTATACAGGCTTCTTTAGTGAATTTTACTACTAAATCCTGATCACAGATCTGACTGGTGCTAATCAGGTTTGCCTTGAGTCCTTCTACAAGTAATGCTTCAGTCAGACAGGTGGCTTCTTGATGCTTGAGCACTCCTTTTCCAATGATTCGAGCTCGGATCCCATCTCCAAATGTAACAAAGCAGTTTGTATATAATTTAAGATTGGAGAGAAACTCAAGAATACCTGTCATGTGTCGAGAGCATCCACTGTCGAGATACCAGTCCTTGTTCGTTGAAGTACTTAATGATGTATATGCAACATTAGCTCGATAGGTCAGGTTCTTAGGTCTCCATTCAAGGCGAGTTGTCTTCGGAGGAGATGGGAGATGCCTTTGATATTTCTGAGCTTGCTTCCTCTTAAGAAATTGAAAACAAAAAGGTCTGATATGACCTGGTTGACCACAGTAATGACATATCCATTGATATTGATAGGCTGGTCTTCTGTAGCTTTGTTGTCTGCATGGAGGATGTCTTCTGACAGTTTCTTGACAAGAACAGGTTGTAGACGATGTTATGGTTTTTGTTGTAGGTCGTCCTGTAGGATGAGTTGGGGCATCCTGTTGTTTCTTGTCAGCCAAGGCTTGTTGTGGGATAAACTTTGTCCCTGTCGTTGAGGGGACAGCATGTGTGTACCCTAGTCCCGTTGTATCTTTGGACTGTTTTCCCACTGATAAAATCTTGTCAAGGCTTTCGGTGCTCGGATTCATCATCTTTACCGATTTAGTCATGAGACTAATTTCTCCATTCAGTCTGGTGATCTCTCGTTTCAGCTCCACGATCGTCTCTAGAAGTCTCGACTTGTCGCAGGTAAGACTAATGATCCTTTCGCCTTGTTGATCAAGTATCAGAGTTTCCTTGATCCATCTGGTATGCAAGCCTTTGTATGCTTCGACTAGTTGTTCTTTAGTCCAATTCTCATTTGGAGTTGGATCATCATTGATATCGACAACATTATCAACATTACGTGTAGGAGTAGTAGTAGTGAATGCAACAAAGTTGCTTACCTCTTCAGATCCACTATCTTCATTGTCATCATCTGATAGGGTAGCATTGTATCCCCGTTTTTGTTGTTTGAGGAAATTTGGACATTCTCTACCGAGGTGGCCGAATCCTTCACATTCATGACATTGAAGTCCTTTGTTTTTGTTATCTTCCCAACTCCTGTTTGGTCTGTCAAGGCTTCCTCCAACATGAGCTTTTTGTGGGGCTTTGTTTCTGGCATTTGCTATGACATCCCGTCCACCCATTCGACTAAATCTTCTCATGGCTTTGTTGTAATTTTTTGTGAGAAGAGCCATTGTAGCTTCAATGTCTTCATCAGAATCGGAGTCCTCAGGATCTGGTTGCTTGTGTGTTGAGCTTTTGAAAGCAACTCCTTTGTTCCTTTTGTCAATGTTGGGTAGAGACAACTCATAGGTCATTAGAGACCCCATCAGCTCATCAAATTTCAAGACCTTGAGGTCATGAACTTCCTCAATTGCTGTGATCTTCATCTTAAACCTAGGGCTAAGAGCACGTAGGGTTTTTCTTACCAATTTTTCATCAGACATTGGTTCTCCCAGAGAATAGGATTCCTTGGCTAGATCACGAATGCGAATATTGAAATCTGCAATTGATTCGTCTTCTTTCATGATGAGAGCTTCGAAGTTGGTAGTCAGGTATTGCAGTTTTTGTTCTCGAACCTTAGTTGTTCCTTCATATGCTACGGCCAGGATGTCCCATGCTGATTTGGCAGTTGTGCATGTGTTGATCAGTCTAAATACGTTCTTGTCAACACCATTAAAGATAGCATTTAGAGCTCGAGAATTTCCCAGTGATTCTTCATCTTCATCCTCAGTCCAGTCTTTTTCTGGCTTTGGGCCGATAGGATTGCCATCACTGTCACTGAGTTGTGGTGCATTCCAACCATTGAGTACAGCCTTCCATGTCTTGTTGTCTAGTGACTTCATGAAGGCACACATTCGAGCCTTCCAATAGCCATAGTTGCTCCCATCTATAACAGGTGGTCGATTTATGGATCCTCCTTCTCTGGTATTGTCCATCTTTGATCAAAATATTTGTTTAGGAACTCACCTAAAGCTATAGGTGCCTCCTCTAATACCAATTGAAATTCTGATCACTTAGTCGGGCAAGATGCCACACACAATGTTGCACAGGATGCTACAACGTTGTGTCTGACTTCTTGCGTAGACAATGCAGGACAGTAAATATAAAGCTACAAGTAATGACACAGCAGATTGTTTACCCAGTTCGGTGCAACGTCACCTACGTCTGGGGGCTCTCAGCCTAGTGGAAAGATTTCACTTATCAGTAATCCGTCAGAACATACAAGTACCTGTGATCCCTCCTAGATCTATACTTTATGCTACGTCTTACAGTGCAATCTATCTCAGGGTCTCCCCCTGAATCCAAGAACGTCTTGATTCCACTCTTCGAGCAATCGCCTTGCTCTGTCGTGTTCAAGTCTTCTTCAAGCTTGGTGGTTGCGTGCAGTCTTCAACTCACGACTTCAGTAAACCCTCAATCACCTAACTCTCTATAGTTATGTGATACACAACATCCTAAGCTCAATCTGCAATTTCTCAGCCCGCAAACCTTCACGTCTAAGAACCTTGCAAATTGTTGCTAGGAAACAAATAAAAAACCACACCATTGCTAAGGGGGTAGCCTAAGCTTTTATAGCAATCGTGGATGAGTACTAACCCTAAAGGGTTTCCTCTTAATCACCGTCTTTCTTCTTTTCAGATTAGGAGTTGTTCTGCACTTTCCTAATCGTTTTCTTGTTGCACTGCCGAACCTGCACTTTCCTGATTTCTGTCGATCAGGATGCTTGCCGAGATGCCGTCATCAATGTCACACAAGATGTCGTAGAAGATGCTTCGACATTCTTTGTAACATGTTTCTTCAGTTCCTTCAAAATTAGCCAATCTCGAAAAACGTCGTAACTACACACACTTGTGAAGTGTTGAGATGCGTTTCTGGCCTATGTGGCCTAAACGGCAGTGCCAAATCACAGTCTGGTTTAAATCATTGGATTTAAGCCTTTTATTACTTATGTTGTATATTGAGCTTGTGTCGGTGTTTTGAGTATTAAGAATAAACGAACCACCAACCAATGATGCATTGCAATAGTAAATATCATTCTTAAAAATATAGAATACTCCATTATCAATAAAAAAAACAATATCCTTCCTTGTCTAGCAAGGAAACAGAAATAATATTCCTGCGAAATGCAGGTACACAATGAATATCGTTTAAAACTAAAACTAGCCCACTGGGAAAAATAAGACTAACTTTTCCTACTGCAATTGTTGAAACTTGATTGTCATCACAAACTCGTAGGTATGCCACGCCCCTGCCCACATCTCTTCTACTTCCTAGAGCCTGCACATTAACACAAATGTGAGATTCTGCACCAGTATAAAGTACCCAATAATCTGAAGTAGATAAACTGAGATTGAGCTCAATAACATATATACCTGATCCTGAAGATGTGGAAGCTCCACTCTTCCTTAGAAATTTCTTATGTTTCTTGCAATCCTTCTTCCAGTGCCCCTATCCTTGGCAATAGAAGCAAACGACATCCTTCCTAGGATTCTCAACAGCCTTGGGAGCTGCTGGACCCTTAGGTTGCCGAATCTTCCCCGCTAGATGCATAGGGGCCTTATCCTTGCCCAGGCTGGCTTTCTTGAAACTCACTTGCTTGTTAAACATAAGAACCTCCTTGGACTTTCCCTTGAGATTCTTTTCCGCGGTCACGAGCATACCATAGAGCTTTGTCACAGTCTTATACATTTCATGCATATTGTAATTTCCAACGAAATCATGATATGTATCTGGAAGTGAGTGCACCACAAAGTCTGCAACTATTTCTTTATCCGCAGCATGAC
The DNA here is from genome assembly GCA_963920655.1 of Geranium rotundifolium. Lineage (NCBI taxonomy): Eukaryota > Viridiplantae > Streptophyta > Magnoliopsida > Geraniales > Geraniaceae > Geranium > Geranium rotundifolium. Next base: position 113,988 of record OY987320.1, read on the forward strand.
CGATTCTGGTCAAGTGTTCCATAAGACATTTCATCTTATGGACATGGGGACTAATAGGAGCTCCAACCTTGAGCTTGCAGGACATCAGTTCACTGAGAGTGTCGTATCTTTCGACACGCGCTTTCTCTTTGAACATTTTCTCGATCTCTGCCATCAAGGCCTTGGGATCTTCGGAAATGTCCAAGAACTCCTTCTGCAAGTCAGGCGCCATACTGCCAATCATAATGCACTGCACGTCGATCCGGTCGCTAAGGAACTTTTGGTAAGCATCCCTTAGCGCCCTTAAGGCGTTCATTGCTGGCTCAGCAGCTGGTTCCTGTGTAAGGATATAATCCTTACGTTCGTGCTTGAGAACTAGTCTCAGATTCCGATCCCAATCAAGAAAATTAATTTCGTTAAGCTTATCTTGCTCGATTAAAGATCTAAGCGCGCTGTTACAAGAATGATTAGTGTTTGCCATTATATCTACATAGTAAAACAAATTTTAATCTGTATTTAACTAAAATTCAAGTTGGAGATTTAGTTATAAAACACTTGTCTGATTCTAACATTAGAATCTGAACCAGGATCCTCGCATACCCTTAATTGAAGTGAACGAAGGCTCACCGCTCCAACTGAGAGAACCAAGGTAGGAATACATCCAATTACAAGTCCATGTAATTCCTGGCTAGGGTCTGTACTTAAAAGTACACGGCATACCTTATACTGATACCCTAGGTCAGCCCTAACTGACAATCGTAGACAAGTCTACCAAGTTTCGACTATAGTCAGAACTAATGTGGCTACTACGCGGAGGTGCACGCATCCGCATAGAACTGCCCATCTCATCCAGACTTCTCCTCTATGAATGGTACGTGGAGGTGTACCGACATCCATAGGCTCAAAGTTCTTTTGAGTGTCCAAACTTTGATGGTATCACGCTTGACTTGGAATTCTTTGCGTACAAGTGGATTATTACAGCCTGATTATATATCGATACAATCTTAACTGGAATAATCAATTGCAAATCCATGCACAGATGATTCCTTAACCATTTACATGCAAGTCTGATTAAATACTGGTTTTAATCTTCGCATGTGGGTGATAGCTAAACATACATAAACTAATGCATATAAAACTATCCATACATTCATACATTCTCAACATATAAATGTTAATATAACATGTATAGCTAAGCCCATCCTAAGGATCCTAGGATTCTAGAAAAACTTATCCTAAAGACTAGGTCTTCAAGATCCAGGCTTGCTCCATCCTTGTGGACTCCCACTAGCTTCGAGTCTCCTCCAGCCATCGAATCTCCCTCTTGACTTGTATCTTGCGTCGTTCTTCGTAATTACAAATTTAAAATAAATAAATACAAAAATTCACGACACGCATATCGTATTTATCACAACCCAAAACTTAGCAACTCACATGTTGCAAAACTGAAATTAAAACATACAAGTTTAGAGGGTTTAGCTATACATCATTTGGAAAGCAATATGTTGTCAAAGATCATGTGATCACTCATCATGCATATCAAACAACAAATTTATTCCAAATTTTATCTTTCTTAAGTGTGGAAAAATTTCTGGTTTATCGAAAACGGACGGTTTAAATTAATTAATTGAAATTGAACAGGTTCACCCTGGTTTATCGAAACCGAACCCAATCTGAAAATTAAAATTTTAGAGCTTATAATTTTCTCACGAACCGACCGGTTCAGGCTGAGACTGGTCGAGCAAAATCGGCCTGACCTAGGACGCCCGGTGCAGCAACCACGGTGGCCCACGAGGGCTGCCATGGTCGCCCGCGAGACTGACCCTGGTTTCCCGCGGCAGCAACCACGTTCGCCCGCGAGGGTTGCCATGGTTACCCGCGAGGCAGACCCTGGTCGCCCGCGGCACCGACAATGGTAGCCCGCAAGGGATACCATGGTTGCCCGCAAGCAACCTGGTCTGCCCTTGGTGCTGACCATAGTCGGCCTGAGGGCTTTCCATGGTCCACCAAGGGTCTCGACCCCGGTTAGCCATGGCTCGGCTATGTCTAACCCAAATCAGTCCAAAAAAAAAAATTAGCTTTCAAAATCAATTAACAAAAATCTGATTGTTTTCATGTTTTCATGCACAATTAAATCCAAATAGTACATAAAAAGTTAAAAAAATATTACTAACCCTAATCATGCTAAAAATCAATATCACAAACGACCATCCTCAGATACCACTGAAGGAATTTCATGGGTTCCAAAGATTATATAACATGCAGCGGACAAGAATCTAACCATGGAATTCTAATATGCAATCTTATGTGATAAAAATTTTGGCATTTAAAATTAACAAACAAATCAGAAAATTACGTTTGTGAATCAGTCAAACAGAAAACTATGTGTTCTCTAGATAGTCCACACAAGCACAGCACCTAAACCTTAAGATTCTACACACAAATTTACTAGTTTTGAGTGTAGAAGAATAACAAAACCCTAGCTATGGTGGAGAGAGAGAGAGGGTCGGCTAGGGAGAGAGGTTGAAATTCTGGTTAAACGCAAGATGTCTCGTATGATGCTGGAACTAAGTGTGAGACATCGTGCCGATGCAAAGTCAATAAAAAATATAACGAACAGAAGTGAAACAACACATGAGTTGGTTACCCAGTTCGGTGCAACATCCCCTACGTCTGGAGGCACTCTGGTAGTGAACAAGTTCCACTATATGTAATCAATCACACATACAAAGCTTGTCTTGATTAGCACCCTAATCTAAGCTCTACGGTATTATTACTAGTGTGAACTTAACTTGGGGCCTCCCCCTATCTTCGAGCCTCCGACTCGAGTCCACTCTTAGAACTGATCCCATAGTTCCGTCTCCTCCTTTGTCGTCGTCTTCAACGGTTTGCACTCAGCTTCACTGGTGCGGGTTCGTTCAAATCAACCAAACAATGTTTCAGTGAATCTTTGTTTTGAACACACAAGCTATGATATTAGCTACAATATACAACTCCTTAATACGCTCGTCCAACACGTTCAAGGACCCTGTATATTATCAACCAAGATATAGTTCCACAGCACAACCTTCTACGGGATGGAACGATCACCTATTTGTAGAAGATGTGACGAGACTCTCTTTAAGGTTTCCTACAAGGATCTCGTACGCGTCTTGCAGATTCTGTCTCTTCCATGTCTCCTTTTGCTGCTGCACATTTCATACGGAGATACTCCTTCTGATATTCGAAGATCTTCTAATTAAGAACACTCTAGAAAGTCTTCTGGCGAGATGTTAGATCGTGATGTCCGAGACTTCTGGATGGACATCTTCTGATTCGAGCATCAGCGTCTTCGGTCGCGACATATGGATGTGTTGGGTTCCAGGGCATGCTAATCACGTTCATGTCAGTAGAAGCAACCTATAAACCGCCCCGAACCTACGCAAGATCGACTACCAAGTTAGATCCTTAGGAAATCGAGTTTTCGGGTTTTACAAGAATCTGCCCAGCAGAAAACCGAGACTTTGAAGCTCCATATCTCGAGCTACAGATCTCCAATTACTTCGGTTCTTTTTGGAGATTAAAACTCAGCAAATTCTCTACATCTTTTGTGTTTTTCTCTGAACCCAGTTTGGACGAAAAGACCTCCGTCTGGAGCAAAACATTTTTCCCATCTGGCTGGACAGACTCTGCGGAGCAGTCAGCTTCTCGGCCTTGTATCTCCCAAACCAGCACTCTTTTGGGAAATCAGTATTTCACAAAAGTTGTAGCCCTTTGACTTATCTTTCCAAAGCTGCCTTATTCAGGTCGATCGGAGCTCTGACAAAGCGGGTATGGCACACGAAATATAGATCGCCGGAACTGGACAATCTAAACAGTTTCTTCATTCTTGCTTGGATCACCAAGAACGTCATGAATGGGATGATGAAATGATGAGAGGTATGGGAGGTATGGGCTCACCGCCAACTCCATCTCATCATCCTAATCCATAACGCCAAACCATGGTTTTGGGCCCTTAATGGGCTAAGCCATAAAATGGGCCGGCCATATTTGGGCCTCATGGGCCGAATCCCAGTTGCTTCAGCCATATGGTCCCGTGCCGAGTCCAAATATTATGCGAGCCCTTTTCCGAACTTATCAAACAAAGTCCGATGCGACATCGACGAAAAAACTCATTTTTCTCGATTCGCAAACCATTCTTACTTACACGGGCTCATGGCCCAAAATGCCCAGTTTTGGCCATGTCTCGTGTCTCAATAAATGCCGACATTTCTTTATCTCCCGAAACCCATATCCTTGGTGTGTGACCCTTTTAGGCTCATGCCACGTTTGCAGATTGGCATAAAACCTCATTTTACCCGATCCATCATTAATGACCTCTAGTATACCATTATGATTACCCAATGTGCATTATAGTCGAACTAATCGACTTAACCTGTCTGTCGTCCAAGTCATTATCCTTTTATCTCTAGATATCCGATTGATCATAAGGCATAGAGTCATCATCCTTATTTTGATCAATCATGTTTCTTGATATGTGAGGTGACTGAAAACTGATAACCCGTATCACTGGCATGGCCATGCACTTTCTTTCAGTCACTCTCGATCAAGTGGCCTAAACGGATATCATTCTCATACCGCAGTATGAGGGATAAATCCCTTAGCCGTCTTTCGTGTCACTCATGCAATCCGTCCCCCACCCAATCATGCCCGTTATTGCTATCCTGTTACGGATAGTGTTAGGCGCAAGTCAAAGTCGGACGTCAATTGCATAATGATCACAAAGATTCCTCGGTCTAAGGATAGAATGACAAGCTACGACACTGAATATGTTCATGACTGTATCTATGCAACACTATTCAGGTCGGGTCGTCTGATATCAAACCCTTGATGATATCTATGATATGATTCTGGGATCCCGCATTCCAATGACGAGTAGAACTATATCATAAAGAATCATCCTCATACTGGTCGCTTCTATTGAAGCATATTTGACCAGGGACTGTTAAGTTTAATCCGTACAGATCTATGGTTCTACTACTTTAGTGGTCATAGATCAGATCATACTTTAACATATTACTTCAACACATAAGTAATATGAAGTCGGTTTTAATCATTGCAAACGATGATAAACTATTACAGACTATTCCAATTGGAACCTAGGGCACAAATGCTATCAATCTCCCACTTGCCCCTAGTTCTAATCTAAATCTCAGTCTATACCCATTGACTCTACATGAACTTCATGTTTAGGCTGTGAGAGAGCCTTCGTCAAAAGGGTCGGCTGTTTTTTAATTCGTCGTAATGTAGTTGATCTTCTCGTTATCTCGGTAACGTTTGAGTATATATCTGGATTTGTTATGTGATCTGGGCACTTTAGCTTATGCAATGGCCCTAGTGTTGTCACAAGATAATCCTACTGGGTTAGACGGGTTTTTAATTACATCTAATCCAGTCATGAAGCTCCAAATCCATACAGCCTCCTTTGCTGCCTCCAACGCAGCTATATACTCAGCTTTCGTCGTAGAATTGGCAATTGGTCCTGCTTCCAGCTCTTCCAGCTGAAGCTCCACCATTCAACATGAATACATATCCTTACTGACTCTACAATCATTAGGATTCGTCTGGAAACTAGTGTCAATATAACCTTTGACTACTAGCTCAACATCATCGTGCCCCCCGCACACAAGAAGGGCGTCTAAAGTTCTCCTCAAGAACTTGAGGATAGCTTTGACCGCAATCTAGTGTTGTCCACCGGGGTTAGACTCATGTCTACTGGCACAACTTAAGGCGAACAAGACATCCGGTCTCGTGCATATCATGGCATACATGATGGATCCTATAGCCGAAGCGTATGAGATCTCACTCATTCTTTTTAGCTTATCAGGTGTCGCCGGACACTAAATCTTGCTGAGCATTATGCCATGTCGAATGGGTAAGAATGCTTTCTTGGAATCAAGCATTTGAGGACCCACTCAAATCTTGTTTATATAGGTGCTCTGACTTAATCCCAAGACCTGCTTGGTGCGATCTCTCTATATCTTGATCTCAAGAATATAAGCAACATCGCCTAAGTCCTTCATTTGAGAAACACTCCCTTAACCAAGTCTTTGTCAAGCACAAGGTTAGGATGTCGTTTCCAATGTCATTCTCACATTCAGCACCAGAAAGACAATCGTACACCCATTCGCCTTCTTTGAAACACATGGCTCAACTACGTTCTTGATAAAGCCGAACTTCCTCAAAACGTTATATTCCAATTCCGGTACATGGCACCCAGTCATGTCTCAGAGTTAGGGCCGTCCATGGCTTCTTGAAAGGTAGTATGACCATCCCGATCCACTGTAACCAAATCGTCACCTTTGGACACAAGAAACATGTATCTAGCAGGTGTACGATTGGTCCTTTCAGACCGCCTTGGACCGTCCGGAATAACTGCAATAGGCGGTTCTTGCTCTACTACCAGCTCTAGCTCAAACACTTCTACAGGGTGTTCCAGTGGTTCCTGAGAAACTGTACCATCCCGAATACCATCAAGATGTACATTCCTCCCACTGTTTTTGTCAAAGCCCGATTCAAAATGAATGCGGCTGTTTCTAGAGCATAACCCTAGAATGAGTTTGGGAGATCAAATAACTCTAATAATATCCCACTTCTCACAAGATGATCATGAAACTCTATGGACAAGTATTCTCCAGCTCGATCCGACACGAAGCATTTTAATACTTTTCCCGAGTTGGTTTTGTACTTCAGTCTTAAGCTCTTTGAATTTATCAAAAGCATCTGACTTATGTCTTATTGAATAGACATTATCAAGTCTACTATAATCAACAGTAAGATTGATTAAGTAGCAAAAACCACTACAAGCAAGTGAACTCATTGGCCCATACACATTTCCGCTGTATCAGGCCCAATAGGTCACCCGCCCTTTCACCTCTCCCGATGAAGGGCGCTCCAGTCATTTTGCCCATCAAACAAGCCTCGCACATTTTCCCCGAATGGAATTCAGATGGACTTAGAAGTCCGCACTTGTAAAGTGCTGAAATGCACTTTCTCATTTATGCAACCTAAACGACAGTGCCATATTAGAGCTTGGTTTAAATCATCGGATTTAAACCTCTTAGTGATAGCGTTATATTATGAGCTTAAGTTTTCATATTCAATATGTGTAAACCACCGACTTTATTAGAACTTACTAAAGTATGTAATACACATTATGAAGTACTAATACAAGTCTACTGGCCAAAACAAGAGTAATGGAGCCTACAGCAGTTGCGGCAACCCTGATTCTGTTCCCAACTCTTAGGTCCACCTCGTGTTTCCTATAATCTCTTCTACTTTCCAGTTTCATCCGTATAGATTCATGCCCTGTATAAATACTCATGAATCGGAAGTAGAAAGATTAAGCTCAATAACGAGAATACCATAAGGCATGGATCCACCACCCTTCTTTAGATCATCCTGGAATTTCTTGCAGTCTCTTTTCCAATGACCGGACTGTTGGCAGTAGAAGCAAACTGATTCCCTTTCCTTTTAGCCTCCCTGACTTTAGGAGGTTTAGGAACCCGAGCCAGTCTCATCTTTACTGCCGCGTGCATAGGGGCTTTACCCTTGTCACCTCCAGCTTCGATGCTAGATCCCTTTCTGACCATTAGAACATCCCTTGGTATAAGCTTGACGTTCTTCTCAGCCGTTACATGCTTTCATTGCAACTCTGAGATGATCTTGTCCAAATTATTCATATTATAGTTCATAAAGAACCCAACATAAGCACAAGGAAGGGACTGCAGAACAAAGTCTACAATGACATCTCCTGTCCCATCCCAAGACTCGGTCTTGTCAAGTGTTCGAGATGTCCCTTCAACTTTAGGATGTGAGGACTAACAGAGCCGCCTGCTGGCATTTTGCAGGAGAGGAGTTCTTTGAGAATTTCGAATCTTTCGATCTAAACCTTCTCCTTGAACATAACCTTTATCTCCTTGAACAGTTCCATAAACTACTTTTGGAGGTCTCCCTCCAAGTAGCCCAACATCACATACGCCACATTTCCAGAATCGCTAAGGTGCTTCCTGATTGCATCCTTAACGGCCCTTATGGTGTTAAGTGTTGGTTCCCCAGGGATAGCCTGGTCAAGGATGTACTCACTGCGTTCCAACTTTAACACAAGTCGTAAATTTCTGTCCCGGTCCAGATAATTTGTTCCATTGAGCTTACACTTATCAAGTATAGCCCTCAATGACAAATTAGACGAGTTTGTTGAATTACTAGCCATTTTCTACACTAAGAAAGTAAATTTAATCAGAAATGATGAATAAATTTACGAAGATCCGAATCAAACACCAACCATTCGATTCTAAGGTTTAGAATCTTTAAACTAAGATCCCTGATTTTTCAATTGAAGTACACTAAGGCGCACCGCTCTAATTGACCCATTTGGGTAGGACGTTCATCCAATTACAACCTGTGTAATTTTTTGTCAGGTTATGTGCAAAAGCACACGGCTTACCCTTATGATGCTCCAGCTCGACCTCAGGCCGAGAATCATGGTCGAGTCAACCAACCTTCACATATGCATCAGTTTTGTGCAGATGCTCCGCTAAGGCGCAAGACATCCCACAAGATTAACCATTCCATATAGAACCCATTCTATCGATACTCCGCTAAGGCACACGACACCGAGAGAATGTTTCTACATGGGTGTGAATTTGGGTGGCATCTCACATGACTCAAATTATGTTGTCATTTGGCTGTGTTTAATAATTCGAAAGTATTTTGGTACAATTACAAACCCGTCATTAACAACCCGTGTTGTGACGTTTCTAATTGTATCATATACTATCTTCTTTTGAAGCCGTCATTTGCAACCCGTGCAAACACGTTTGAAAATGAACCCATCCATCACAACCCGTTCGATAATGGTTCACAACGCTTTAAACATGAAAATAAATAAAAACGGTTTTTAATCTTTGCATGTGAGGTGATGGCTTATAATCTCATAAGCTAAGCATGCTAGCATACAAATTATCATCTAATAATTCAAGCATGCATTTAAAGCGTTTAAATATGCATCAATAGCCCATCCTAACCCTAAGAGTCTACGAGACATAACATCTTCTCGTCATCCCCATTCGGGCTCCCACTAGCTCTTGGATTTCCTCCAAGACCGTCACCGTTCTCGATTTTCCATCCTTCTCGACTTTGAGTAGATTTTACAATTAATATTCGGTTCGCAGACCGGAAAAAAAATAATTACACTTTTAACGGCTTGAATAAAAGAATAAATACACGCTAACATTAACGGTGTGCAAACCGTGAAAGTGATAAAATTCGTATGGGCTACTAATGCATCATACATTTCATCACATCATCAAACATGTTATCACACAAACATGTTATCAAACAAGATGCAATTTCCCGGTTTTAACTTTGCCAAGTTGCTTGGTCAGGTTTATCGAAACCGATCAAATTTGAAAATTTTCAAAATATTGGATCGCGAGTTCATGTCACGCATCAAACACCGTGTACAAACCTATTTGGGCCCAAGCCCATTTGGGCCAAGCCCAAACTCACGGCCGTGTTTGGGGTTTGGAAAACCCAAACCGGACTTGCTGCCACCCTCGGCCTCGGCCAGGGCAGGGACGGCCCCGGTCACTGCCGGCCTCCGGTGACCTCCGTCCGGTACCTCCAATTCGGCTCCCCGAGAGTCCCGTCTTGGACCCGACAAATTCAATAATTTTCGAAAAAATCCAAATTTAACATATTTTCCAAAATTACATTTTTCATGTCTTAATTAAACCCATATACGAAAAATAAATAATGGAAACACAAGGGCATGTTAAACATCGGAAAAATCGAAATAACAAACAAGGATCTCGAAGTGGTAGACCGGCTCTAATACAACAGTTGGGTTCCGGGGCATCCTAATCACGTTCATGGCAGCGGAAGCAACCTATAAACCGCCCCGAACTTGCGCAAGATGGACTACCAAGTTAGATCCTTAGGAAATCAAGTTTTCGGGTTTTACAAGAATCTGCCCAGCAGAAAACTGAGACTTTGAAGCTCCATATCTCGATCTACAGATCTCCAATTACTTCGGTTCTTTTTGTAGATTAAACCTCAGTCAATTATCTACATCTTTTGTGTTTTGCTCCGAACCCAGTTCGGAAGAGAAGACCTCCGTCTGGAGCAAAACATTTTTCCCATCTGGCTGGACAGACTCTGCGGAGCAGTCAGCTTCTCGGCCTTCTATCTCCCAAACCAGCGCTTGTTTGGAAAATCAATATTTCACTAAAGTTGTAGCCCTTTGACTTATCTTTCCAAAGCCGCCAGTTTCAGGTCGATCAGTGCTCTGACGAAGACGCTATAGCTCATGCAGTATAGGTCGCCGGAACTGGACAATCTAAACAGTTTCTTCATTCTTGCTTGGATCACCAATAACGTCATAAATGGGAAGAATGGGCTTAAACCTCTTCAAAGGAGCCTATGTATCCTCCCCGAGGAATCAAAGCCACGCAGTTCTAACTAGAGATTCATACACACACAAATCTACAAGAATTTGGTGTGTAGAACAAAAGTGATGGAGAGATGGAGGAGGAGCCATGGCCATCTTCGTGAGGAAAGAAGAAGATGAATAGAATATGTTGTGGTGAGAATGAATATCATATATGGTGATGTTGATGGTGATGGTGATGGTGATGATGAAATGATGAGAGGTATGGGAGGTATGGGCTCACCACCAACTCCATCTCATCAACCTAATCCATAACATAAAACCATGGTTTTGGGCCCTTAATGGGCCAAGCCATAAAATGGGCCTAAATGGGCCGACCATATTTGGGCCTCATGGGCCGAAACCCAGTTGCTTCGGCCATGTGGTCCCGTGCCGAGTCCAAATATTATTCGACCCCTATTCCGAACTTATCAAACAAAGTCCGACGCGACATCGACGAAAAAACCCGTTTTTCTCGTTTCGCAAACCATTCTCACTTACACGGGCCTACGGCCCAAAATGCCCAGTTTTGGCCATGTCTCGTGTCTCAATAAATGTCGACAATTCCTTATCTCCCGAAACCCATATCCTTGGTGTGTGACCCTTTTAATCTCATGCCACGTTGGCAAATCGGCATAAAACCTCATTTTACTCGATCCATCATTAACGACCTGTAGTATACCATTATGATTACCCAATGTGCATTATAGTCGAACTAATTGACTTAACCTGTCTGTCGTCCAAGTCATTATCCTTTTATCGCTAGGAATCTGATTGATCATAAGACATAGAGTCGTCATCCTTATTTTGATCAATCATGTTTCTTGATATGTGAGATGACTGAAAACTGATAACCCGTATTAGTGGCATGGCCATGCACTTTCTTTAAGTCACTCTCGATCAAGTGGCCTAAACGGATATCATTCTCATAACGCAGTATGAGAGATAAATCCCTTAGCCGTCTTTCGTGTCACTCATGCAATCCGTCCCCCACCCAATCATGCCCGTTATTGCTATCCTGTTACGGATAGTGTTAGGCGCAAGTCAAAGTCGGACGTCAATTGCATAGCGATCACAAAGACTCCTCGGTCTAAGGATAGAATGACAAGCTACGACACTGAATATGTTCATGACTGTATCTATGCAACACTATTCAGGTCGGGTCGTCTGATATCAAACCCCTGATGATATCTATGATATGATTCTGGGATCCCGCATCCCAATGACGAGTAGAACTATATCATAAAGAATCATCCTCATACTGGTCGCTTCTATGGAAGCATATTTTACCAGGGACCGTTAAGTTTAATCCGTACAGATCTATGGTTCTACTACTTTAGTGGTCATAGATCAGATCATACTTTAACATATTACTTCAACACATAAGTAATATAAACCCGGTTTTAATGATTGCAAACGATGATAAACTATTACAGACATTTACAGACTATTCCAATTGGAACCTAGGGCACAAATGCTATCAGGATGGACATCACAATCTCCCCCTTTGGCTATTTTTGGGGCGAGCACTCCTTTCTTCACGTGTGTTGGAGAGAGAGTCTTCAATCCAGTAGCTGAGACCGAATGATGTCTGAGACATATGGTTAGACATGATACGCCATTAGTTATCAAAACACAAAGTACATGTAAAAATATATTATGCATGTAATGCTTATTTCTTCGGTGAGCTCCATCTTAGCGTTCTCCTTGTCATTCTTCACGTAAAGCTAGTCTCAACTAGCCTTTACTCCCCCTGATTGCCTCAAAAATATGTCAATACGGCCTATGCAATCAAAGGCAATTATGCTCATATAGCAGAATATAACTTGAAGCAAAGACGTAACCACCCCAAAAGTACCAAGGCTTCAACAACAGCGTTACATCTGTTCAACTCGGACATCACCCCGAGGTAAATAAGTTTGATACAGTCATCCCAAAATAAGAAATTGTTCGAGTGCAAGGTTTAGAAAGTATTAACCGATCAAAATACTGGCAGAGCTTGATTCTTCATCATCTTCCACGTGAACAATGTCCTCCTCCATGGGTGCATCCTCCACTTTCTTCTTTCCCTTCCTGTCCTGCAATAGATCCTGGAGCACTCCTTCACAGATAGTCTTTCTAGAGAGCATGATGTCTATGGTGTTCTCCAGGAACTTGATTTCCTCGCGCAGCTCTGTCACAACATCTTTCTGAACATTAGTGGATCCAGATGTTCTCTTTGACATTCCACCAGAAGGATGTCCGATGTCCGGGACATGCGATCCTTCAAAGAGCTTCGGGCTGAAAGACAGAGGACCAGGTTTCTTTCCAACTATATCAGTGCTTCGGATCAGCTTGGGTCTTTGGCTCAGGATGATCCCATTGATGAGGGAGGGAAAGCCTATCGGCATTTTGACCGCGAACGATTTTGCATGTTTCATCAAATGGTCAATCACCAATTTGCCAAAATCGAAAGTAGAACGCGTACCTATCAGGTATATCAACTTAGCAAGTTCAGTCATGATGCTAGAGCCGTGTGTGGAAGGCGCCCAATTTGCGATGCCGATTCGGAAGAGTACCGAGTATTTTGTAGTGAGAACCGAGGAGGATAGCTTGCGGCCAGATTCTCTATGTACCCCCAGATATCTCCTGGACAACTTTTTTTCAATGATGGGATACCATCTTAGACATCCGGAGTGTCTCTTCCCAAATAGTAGTTAACAACCTCTTCTGTGAAGATGCAGGACTTTCCTCGGACATACACTTTTCTATACTCCGAACTGGAGGGTATGTCGAAAGTAGGAGATATATTAACTATGAATTCTTGAACAAGTAGAGGGTAGTACGTACCAATGTTGGAGACGATCTGTAGGAGTCTTGCATCTGTAACTAGCTCTGTTATCTTTTCCATATTCAAGGCCCTTGGTGACAGTTCCCTTTCTAGAACAACTTTTTTCATTACAACGAACTTCCATTTCAGTGCAAACTCCGCATGATGAAAGGACATGTTGTCTATCTTTGAGGGCGGAACGTTTTTCGGGAGCTTCTGTCCTCCAATATACTTAGGCTCAACAGGAGCCCTTTCAACAACTTCCACTTCTTCATCTGAGGTAGGTTCATCAACAAGATGCCTCGACTTCTTTGGAGACTTTGTTTTGGCAGGACTTGCTGCCTTGTCAGCTTTTCGCTTCTTTTCACTCTTTCCAGCACACTTCTTTGCAATGATGACTTTTCTTCTCTTGGTGGAACCTTTCTTTTCAGATACTGCAGCCTCAATAGGCTTCTTTCTCTTGGATCTGGACTTGGACATAGACCTTACAACAGCGTCTATCTTAGAGACCTCAGCCTCTTCCTTTTTAGAGGACTCGCCAGACTTCTCAGAGTCTTCAATCTCTTGCCTCAGATCGTCAAGTACAGTGGCTACAGATATACTTGGGCCAGATTTTTCAACTTCTTCATCGGGAACATCATCATGCACACCTCGCTTCTCGATGTCTTGAAATTCTTTTCCACCATCTTTCTCCTCATTATCTTGTACATATGTCTGGATATCATCACAGACTTTCTCAGGAACTTGACTTCCTACAGCATCAATATTGACAACATTTTCATTACCCATGGTACTACCAACTTCCTTGTGGATTTGGCACTGTTCAGATACTGATCTGGGTCTTCTGTTTGCAAGGAAATGGCTTCCACAATTTCACCAGGGACTCCAATCTTTTCCAACCCCTCTAATCTGATGGGCGGAGTAGAAGTGATACCTCCAACACTTGAATCGGGAATTTTGGAGTTAGGGATTACAGGGTTACCTGGCGTAGACAGAGTTGGAGCCGTTTCTTCTTCAATGACACTTGCTCCGACAATGGGAGCCTCTAAAGGTTCAGAAATGGCAGTCCCTGTTTTGGTTGGTTTAGGGATCTCTTCTCGGGCATTTTCTTTCTTTTTCTCTCCTTTCTTCTTCCCGGAGCGTGATGCCTTCTTCCTGGCAAAGTTAGCCGCAATCCTACCGCTTCGTGCGCCCACTATTGTTGAGTTGAAGAGAGCTTGAAACGAGAGCAAGGAAGAGCAAGAGGGGAGGGTTGCAAAAACCCTTTTTGGAAAGTGAAAGGTTAAAGAGGCAAAAACTAAGCAGATGTGAAAATAAACCCGTTTGAAATAGTAGGACCGAAAAATATGGAATAAAGTAAACGGTATATTGGTGAGGTCAGCACTTTCCGTTTTCCTTCTCGAGCGGGCTCAGAAACATCGTCTGGCCCATCATGTGGTGTGAATGTTAACTCCCATGATCCACAACACTCTTTCCTTGGCTTTAAGTCTTAGACGACATCTCGATCATACAAAGTCCTAATGATGACCTTAGACTTTCGAATCGAGCAGTGTCAAAGGCCTTAGTAAAAATATCAGCCAATTGCCTTTCAGTGGAATGTACTCCGGCTGAATTATCCTGTCTTCTACAAGATCTCTTATAAAGTGATGACGAATATCTATACGCTTCGTCTTGCTGTGCTGAACTGAAAGGGATCACCATGGGTTCCAATCAATAATTTCATGCAGCGGAGCTTTATTTAACCATGGTGATCGAAAAGAATAAAGGATCTTAATGAAAAATTCAGCATGTTATAAAGCTTTTTCAATATGAAAATTTACCTTTGTCAATCGATTAAAACACAAGACAGTGTTTCTCTATCGATTCCACACAAGCACAACAACCACGGATGGTTTTCTCTCACACACTTGCTAATGGATGTTTTGAAAATTTTTAACAAGAAAGCTATGGAGGAATGCTTAAGAGGGTCGGCCATGAAGGGGGGAATTGGGAGAAGAAATGCCAAAATTATGAGCTAAAAATATGGAATGAAATATTGTGTAATTATAACAATTTAATTCAAAAAATCTGATTTTGAATTTTAAATAAATAATTATACAAATTATCCATTTAAACTCACAATTGCACTCTTGCCCCATTCATGAATTAAAACTCTAAATGGGCTTCAAACCAATTTAACTAAATCCAAATTAAAACCCATATAATTGACTTCTAATTGTGGTTTAGCTAAACCGGTCTAATTTTCCCAACTTGATTCCTTCAACCGTCTGGTTAAAAACCTAGGCCAGAAATCAACCGAATCATTTTCAATTTGACTAAACTGAAAATCGGATTCTCCCAATTTTCATCCAAGCTTATTTGTCACGTATTGTGCTTAATGCGTGTGACCCTCTAGGCTCATGACCCGTTGGCATACTGGTAAAATTACTATTTTACCCTTTCCATCATAAGTGGTCTCTAGCAAGACATTATGATTACCTAACGTTCATGATTATCGATTATTTGACTTAACTTGTTATTATACATGTCACTGTCCTTTTATCAAACCGATATCCAGATTGATCAATATTCATAGAATCGTCATCCTAATTTATCAATCACTGTTTCTTGATATCTGAGATGACTGAAAACTGATACTAAGGTATCACCTGCACAGTCGTGCTATTCCTTCAGTCATACTCATCAAGTGGCCTAAACGGATATCTTTCTCTTACCGGAGTATGAGTGATAAATCCCTCAGACGCCTTTCGATTTCACCAATGTAACTCATAACCAAGCCAATCACAACCGTTATGGCTACCCTTTTACAGGTAACGTTAGACTAGGTCAAACTTGGAGATTCATTACACTATGCACACAAAGACTTCTTGGTTTTAGGATATAATGACAAGCTATGATATGTGAGTATCTCATGACCGTATCTATGTTGCATACTCACAATCGGGTTGTCCGATATCATCGACCTGATGATATCTATGATATAACTCCGGCACATACTTTGCCATGATCTGTAGAGCGTGATCACAAGGAGTTGGTCTCATACTAATCGCTTCATAAAGAAGCTTAGCTGATCAGGGACTCATCAAATGTAATTCTTTCTGATCTACAGTTCTACTATTAGTGGTTACACACGTAATGACATAGATTAAATTACATTCGATATATTACTACAACGCATTAGTAATATATGCCGATTTATTTATTCGGAAAGATGATAAAACATTACATCTGTAGATCCCTTTTATATTGAACTGGGGCATAACTCTAACATGAACAGGATTCTTGGATATGTTTATGGCACTGACATTGTCACAGAACAATGTCATAACATCTTGTTGGACATCATACTCTGACAACATTTGCTTCATCCAAAGTAGTTGAGTGCAACTACTTCCTGCAGCTATATATTCTGATTCTGCTTTAGATAGGGCCACACAGTTTTGTTTCTTGGTGAACCACAACATTAGGTTATTGCCCAAGTAATAACATAAACCTGAAGTACTTCTTCGATCGATGGTACTCCCAGCCCAATCAGCATCACAATACCCAACAAGGTTGGACGTTGTATCAAAGGAGTATAATAACCCCAAATTTACCGTTCCAGCAACATACCTCAAGATTCTCTTGGCTTGAGAAAGATGACTCACCTTTGGTTCTGCCTAATGTCTGGCAAATACTCCGACAGCGTATGTTATGTCAGGACGACTTGTTGTGAGATATAACAGACTTCTTATGATGCTTCTGTATAGACTGTGGTCTACTGATTTTCCACTTTCATCTTTAGACATCTTTTTGGTTGTGGCAATGGGGGTCCGCTTGTGAGATACCTTTTCCAGACCAAACTTATTTACCAGATTCACAGCATACTTGCTTTGAGAGATGGAGATCTCATTCTTCATTTTCTTGATTTGGAACCCCAGGAAATAGCTAAGTTCTCCCACCATGCTCATCTCGAATTCTGACTGCATGTGACTCACAAAGTGTTCCACCATCTTGGTAGACATCCCTCTGAAGACTATGTCATCAACATAGATTTGAGCAATCATAATGTCTTTTCCTTCCTTCTTAACGAAAATTGTTCGATCTAATCCTCATCTGGCATAACCATTATGTATTAGAAAGAAGGTTAATCTTTCATATCAGGCCCGAGGAGCTTGTTTCAGGCCATAGAGAGCTTTCTTGAGCTTGTATACATGATCAGGTGCATGTGGGTTGACAAATCCCTTGGGTTGAGCCACGTAGACTTCCTCATTTAAGTCCCCATTTAAGAACCCACTCTTCACATCCATTTGATACAGCTTGAACTTGAGATGACATGTAATTCCCATCAGTAGTCGAATGGCCTCTAGTCTGGCTACGGGGGCGAAGGTTTCTTCGAAATCTACTCCTTCTACTTGAGTATACCCTTGAGCCACCAATCTTGCTTTATTTCGAGAGATGTTTCCAAGTTTGTCTGTCTTGTTCTTGAAGATCCATTTCGTTCCTATCACATTGATGTGTTCTGGTTTTGGCACCAGTTCCCATACGTCATTCCTTTTGAACTGTCCAAGCTCTTTTTGCATGGCGTTCACCCAGTACTCGTCAGTGATTGCTTCTTGAACATTCTTTGGTTCCACCTTTGAGACGAATCAGACATTTCCGATCATTTGACAATAATTGACAAGAGTCTTTTGTCTGGTTTGAACTCCATCTTCAAGATTCTCTATCACTTCGTTCACATGATGGTCCTTTTGGACCTTTCTAGAGGGATTTCTGAGTTTTGGAACAATCTTTGGAACATTATTAAACGCAATGTCGCTTCCTGTGTTTGTGGCTTCTTCTGTCCCATCATCAGGCATATCTGTCTTGACATCCTGTGTCCCGACGTCTTGCGAGACGTGTGGCATAACTTCTTCATCACCGCCGATGTTTTCAACAATATGTTCAGTGTCATTTATGACCACATTGATGGATTTCGTAACCTTTCTAGTGCGATTGTTGAAGACTCGATATACTCGGCTATTTCTGGAATATCCCAGAAAGATCTCTTCATCACTTTTCGGATCGAATTTTTGACGATGGTCCCTGTCTGCTAAGATGTAACATGTGGAGCCAAAAAAACAAAAGTATTTGAGGTTGGGCTTTCTCGCCCTCCATATTTCATACGAGGTAGTGTTCGTACCTGGTCGAATACTAACACGGTTTATAATATGGCAAGCGGTGTTTATCATTTCAACCCAAAAGTGTGTAGGAAGATTTTTGGCGAGAATCATAACTCTAGCCATCTCTTGTACTGTTCTATTCTTCCTTTCAATGATTCCATTTTGTTGAGGAGTTATAGGAGCCGAGAACTCATGTGTGATTCCCTTCTCATTCTGTACCATAGTCACTACGTAGTCTGACGATTTTTCCTATGTTCTCTTTTTGTTCTCGACGAATTCTGTTGCATAAGCCTTTGAAAACAGAAAACGTGTCAGACTTTTCATGAATAAATTCAACCCATGTGTACCTGGAGTAGTCATCAACACAGACAAGAACATATCTCTTGCCACCCAGACTCTTTGTTTGCATTGGCCCCATCAGGTCTACATGAAGAAGTTCAAGTACTCTGGATGTCGTACAATATTGCAGCCTCTTGTGGGACATCTTTACTTGCTTCCCGACTTGACATTCTCCACAGATACGTTCTTTGATTATCGTTAGGGGAGGAACACCAGTGATAGCCTCTTCAGTTATGACTTTCTTCATGCTTTTAAGGTTTAGATGACCAAGGCGTTGGTGCCATAGATGGGCTTCATCTGCTTTGGTGAACATGCATGAAGTACCAACATTGTTTGATGAAGATGTCCAGAGATAACAGTTATCTCTTGATCAACTTCCTTGCATTAGCTCGACCTTGTTTGCTGTGATCACAGAGCATTTGTTACGACTAAAGTTAACAATCAAGTCAAGGTCACATAACTGACTAATACTCAAAAGATTAGCCTTAAGTCCTTCCACGAAAGTGCTTCCTTCAGGCAATCAATCCCATGAAGTTTGAGATGACCCTGGCCTTGACACTGTCACCAAATGTGACATGTCCAACAAAGCATGGTTTGAGATTGATTAGCAAGCTTTTGTCACATGTCATATGTCTTGAACATCCACTGTCAAAATACCAAACTTTTCTGGATGAAGCCGTTAGTGTGGTATAAGCAATGTTAGCTTTGTACGATACATTTTTTACCTTCCAAACCTGCTTGAGAGTTTTCTTGTGTTTAGAGAATTTGGCTTGAGTAGATGTCTCTTTGTGCAGGTGGAAACAGAAAGGGCGAATATGACCCCTTTGTACTTAGTAGTGACATGTCCATTGGTTTTGTTGGCGAGGAATCAACTGGGGTAGAACAACCCTCTGAGTTTGTCTAGGAGCTGGCATAGCACGAGAATGTTGCTGAAAATGGTTGACTCCTTGAGGTTGTTGATAACGCCGCCGGACAGGTCTCTGTCTATTTCGTTGAGTAGCATGTTGTGGCCTATAACTTTGAGGAACATGGTGCGTCTGATGATGTCGTTGAGATTGACCAACCTCATATGACATAGAAATTGGAATAGGCAGAGGTCGTTTATCCTGCTGGGGAACAAAGATTGTTTTAGATGTGGTGGCTTCTGAGGAATATCCTAGTCCATGCATGTTCTTGGCCGGTTTTCCCATGGAAAGGAGAGTGTCCAGCATATCAGTGCTGGGATTCATCATTTTCACATTCTTTGTCATTTGATAAATCTCTCCTTTGAGTCGGGTTACTTCCTTCTTTAAATTGACTATAGTTTAAAGCAATCTAGTCTTGTCTTCTGAGAGAGTAAGAATCATATCTCTTTGTTTTTCGAGGACTTTGTATTCCTCTATGTATTGGGTGAATAGTTTGTCGTAGGAACTTCTCATCACTTCATCTGGCAAGAGTTATGATTCATCGATAGCAGACTTTTGGTTAGAAGAATGTGCAGTAAAAGCCACGTAGTTGCTTATCTTTTCTTCGTCACTGTCTTCTCCTTCTCCGTCAGACATGGAGGCTTTGTAACCCTTCTTTTGTTTCTTTAGGAAGTTTGGGCATTCTTTCTGGATGTGGCCGTAGCCTTCACATTCATGGCATTTCATGCCTTTGCCTGTTCCTGTTAGATCAGATCTTCTAGCCTCTTTGTGGGTGGCGGCATCCTTCTGAAACTTGTTTGGCACATTGTCTTTAAGATTCTGATAGACATGCTTCCCAGCTCCTTTCGAGAATCTTTTCATGATCTTGTTGTATTTTTTTGCCATCAAAGAAAGAGCTTCATCAGTATCATCATCAGATTCAGAATCTACCTGATTTAGAGAAAGCCCCGTTGAGCTTGTCAGGCCAAGTCCCTTGAGTTTTATATCTTGAGCGGGAAGCGAGAGTTCAAAAGTCATTAATGAACTCATTAGTTCATCAAATCGAAGAGTTTTCAGATCGTGCATTTCTTCTATGGCAATCGACTTCATCTTGAATCTTGGACTAAGAGATCGAAGCGTTTTCGGACCAGATCTTCATCTGTCATGGGTTTTCCCAGTAAATATGATTCATTTTCCAAGTCTCTAATCTGAACATTGAAGTCGCTGATTGTCTCATCATCTTTCATGGATAATGCTTCAAAGTGTGTCGTTATGTATTGAAGCTTTTGCTCTCAAACTTTGGTCGTCCCTTCATATGTTGTGGCCAAAATTTCTCAAGCGTCTTTTGCTACCACACATGTGTTGATCAACCTGAACACATTCTGCTCAACTGCATTAAAAATGGCATTTAGTGCACAAGAATTACCTAGGGCAGTCAGGTCTTCTTCATCGGTCCATTCACTTTCTGCCTTAATGTGAGAGACGTTTTGATAATCAGTAGTGATTGGAGCTATCCATCCATTGATCACTGATTTCCAAGCCTTGTGATCTAGTGTCTTGAGAACTGCAGTCATACGGGCCTTCCAATACCCATAATTTGATCCGTCTAGCACAGGAGGTCTGTTGACGGAGCCTCCTTCTCTAGATCCAGACATGACTTAATACAAGAATTTGTCAAACAGGAACACACCTAGTGAAATAAGATGCCTCCTCTGATACCAATTGAAATTTTGGTTAAACGCAAGATGTCTCGTATGATGCTGAAACTAAGTGTGAGAAATCGTGTCGGTGCAAAGTCAATAAACAAAATAACAAACAGAAACTAAACGACACAGGAGTCGGTTACCTAGTTCGGTGCAACATCAACTCCATCTGGGGGCACTTTGCCAGTGAACAAGTTCCACTATATGTAATCAATCACACATACAAAGCTTCTCTTGATTAGCACCCTAATCTAAGCTCTACGGTATTATTACTAGTGTGAACTTAACCCAGGGTCTCCCCCTGTCTTCGAGCCTCCGACTCGAGTCCACTCTTAGAACTAATCCCACAGTTCTGTCTCCTCCTTTGTCGTCGTCTTCAAAGGTTTGCACTCAGCTTCACTGGTGCGGGTTCGTTCAAATCAACCAAACAATGTTTTGCGAATCTTTGTTTGGAACACACAAGCTATGATCTTAGCTACAACATACAGCTCCTTAATACGCTCGTCCAACACGTTCAAGGACCCTGTATATTATCAACCAAGATATAGCTACATAGCACCACCTTCTGCGGGATGGAACGATCACCTATTTGTAGAAGATGTGACGAGACTCTCTTTAGGGTTTCCTACAAGGATCTCGTACGCGTCTTGCCGATTCTGTCTCTTCCATGTTTCCTTTTCCTGCTGCACAATTGATACAGAGATACTCCTTATGATATTCGAAGATCTTCAAATTAAGGAAACTCCATAAAGTCTTCTGGCGAGATGTTAGATCGTGATGTCCGAGACTTCTGGATGGACATCTTCTGATTCGAGCATCGGCGTCTTAGGTCGCGACATATGGATGGACATCATTCCCCCATATAAAATAGCCAACATCCGTAGGAACCACAGAGGTGTAGCCGAAAATTAGAGAGTGATTAGGATTAGAATTGAGTGGAAAAATCTGATTTTATTATCTTTATTTTTCACAAAATTAAACCCATTAAAAAACTCTTAATTAAACTTAACCCCCATCTCAATTAATATTAAGAATGGGCTTGAAGCCCAATTAGCTAAAGTATAATTAAACCCATTTAATTTGAGTTCTAATTAAAAGAATTAGCTAAACCAGTCTAATCCCTGTAATCTGATTTCCTCAACCGTCTGATTATAAACCTAGGCCAGAAATCAACCAATTAGTTTTCAATTTGACTAAATTTAAAAGCGGATTCTCCCAATTTCCATCCAAGTCTGTTTTGCTATATACCATGCTTAAAGTGTGTGACCCTCTAGGCTCACGGCCCGTTGGCAGACTAGTAAAATTACTATTTTACCCTTTCCATCATAAGTGGCCTCTTGCAAGACATTATGATTACCTAACATCCGTGATTATCGAAGATTTGAATTAACCTCTTATCGTACATGTCACTATCTTTTTATCATACCGATATCCAGGTTGATCAAAAGGTATAGAACCGTCATCCTAATTTATCAATCACAGTTTCTTGATATCTGAGATGACTGAAAACTGATACTAAAGTATCACCTGCATGGCCATGCTATTCCTTCAGTCATACTCATCAAGTGGCCTAAACGGATATCTTTCCCACACCAGAGTATGGGTGATAAATCCCGCAGCCGTCTTTCGAGTTCACTCATGTAATTCATAACCAAGCCAATCAGAGCCCTTATGGCTACCTTTTTACAAGTAACGTTAGACTAGGTCAAACTTAGAGATTCATTACATAGTGATCACAAAGACTCCTTGGTCTTAGGATATAATGACAAGCTACGATCTGTGAGTATGCTCATGACATTATCTATGTTGCATACTCACCATCGGGTCGTCTAATACCATCTCCCTGATGATATCTATGATCCAACTCCGGCACTACCTTGCCATGATCAGTAGAGCGTGATCACAAAGAGTTAGCCTGATACTGATCGCTTCTTAATGAAGCTTGACTGATCAGGGACACATTAAATGTAATTCTTTCTGATCTACAGTTCTACTATTAGTGATTACACACATAATGATATAGATCAAATTCTATTTAATATATTACTACAACACATTAGTAATATGATGCTGTTTTATTAACTCGAAAAATGATAAAACATTACAATGTAGATTAACTTATTACATTGGATTAGGGCACAATCCTAACACGATCCATCAATTGGACATCAAGAACGCCTTTCTCCACGGTGACCTCAAGGAGACTGTTTACATGCACCAGCCACCGGGTTTCGTCAACCCCTCAACGCCTCATCATGTATGTCGAATACAAAAATCCCTTTATGGCCTTAAATAGGCTCCTAGAGCTTGGTACCAACGGTTTTCCCAATATATGTTATCTCAAGGGTTTCGTAGCAGTATTTGCGATCCCTCACTATTTATATTTCACCGCGACACTGATATTGCATACTTACTCTTATATGTTGATGATATCGTTCTAACCGCATCAAACACTAATTTGCTTAACAACATCATTGCTTCACTTTCCTCTGAGTTTTCCATGACAAATCTCGGATCATTACATCATTTTCTTGGTATCACAGTCGTTCGAAATCAGCACGGTCTCTTTTTGTCCCAGAGCACTTACGCCAACAAAATTTTGGAACGTGCTTCCATGTCTCACTGGAACTCAACCACCACCCCCGTTGATACTTCCGCAAAGCTTAGTGCTCTAACGGGCCCTCTCCTAGCTGATCCATCTCTCTATCGTCGATTGGCCAGGGCTCTACAATATTTATGCATCACTAGACAAGATTTGGCTTATGTCGTCCAAAAAATATTCCTATTAATGCATGCTCCACGAGAACCCCATCTCCAGCTTCTTAAAAGAGTTCTTCGCTATGTCAAAGGCACCATTACTTATGGCCTCCAGTTAACTGTTTCTCTATCTTTCTCAATCACTGCTTACTCTGATGCGGATTGGGACGGCTGCCCCGATTCCCATCGTTCAAGCTCTGGATATTGCGTGTTCCTCGGAGACAACCTTGTGTCTTGGTCTTCAAAACGTCAGGACACTATCTCCTGTTCCAGTGCCGAAGCTGAATACAGAGGCGTTGCCAACGCAGTTTCTGAAACTAGTTGGTTACGCAACCTACTCCTGGAACTCCTGATTCCCGTTCGAAAAGCCACAATTGTATTTTGTGACAACATTTCAGTTGTGTACTTATCCGGCAAACCTGTGCAACATCGGCGTACAAAACATGTTGAACTCGACATCCATTTCGTCCGCGAGAAGGTTCAAGTTGGTCTCGTTCGCGTTCTCCGCGTTCCTTCTAAGTTTCAATATGCTAACATGTTCACTAAAGGATTGCCTCGTCTACTGTTCACTCGCTTTCGATCCATCCTGAGTGTCCGCCCTCCTCCTGCTCCGACTGCGGGGGTGTCTTATTAACTATCGTTGCATACTTTCATATATCTTAGTAACCACCATTGCATACTTTCATATTGTAACCTTTCATTTGGTAACATCCAGTAACTACTCTACACATGTACTATATATATGTCCTGTAATGATAGATAGGAAGAGAAGACAACTTTGATAAATAACAATATTTTTCAGGGTCAAACTTCATTGAATGAGGAGCTAAGAAGAGGGATGAGGAACATTGAAGCTCGTTTGGAGCAAAGTAGTGCTCCCAGACCATTGGGAACGCTTCAAAGAAATACGGAGCAACCAAGAGATGATGGGAAAAAGCCCATGAATGCAATATCACTAGCGGGGAAGAAGGTTGAAGAAAGACCAATGAATCTAGTGGAGGAGGAACCTGTTGAGGAAATCAGGAAACCAAGACTTATTCTACCCTTCTCATAATGGGTGAGGAATGTTGAAGAAGAAAGAGGTGCTCAAGAGTACCTCGAAGAAGTAAAAAAGTTGAAATAAATGCTAACCTAGTGAAGGCATTTAAGAGAAAGATAGACGCTAAAGGATTTTTATGAAAGATGAGAGAAGACTCATGAGGAACCTACAGTGAAGATAAGCTCGAGGGCGAGTGCACTACTAAACTCCCTCAAAAACTGGAAGATCTGGGGAGTTTTATAATCCCAATAGGGATAGGGTTCACACACCGCAAGACCCTATGTGACTTAGGAGCAGGTGTCAATGCAATGCCCTTGACTTTGTATGAAGAGATCATTATGAAAAGTACGAAGGAGACGAAGATGGAATTACAATTCGCGGAAAAATACGTTGTGATCCCAAAAGGAGTTGTTGAAAATATACTGGTGAAGGTAGGCAAGTTCATAGTGCCTACAAACTTTTTGGTGCTCGACTACAAGGCGAGTAAAGACGTCAACCTTATCTTAGGGAGACCCTCTTTGGAAACTACTAAAGCTTGTATTACTGTAAAAAGGGAGAGCTAATTATGACCTTTGGTGGTGACTCAATCACCTTTCGGTTGTCTTCACACAAGGAAGAACCCGACGCTACATGAAAGAAGGTGAAAGTCGCTAAGAAATCGATTGATGAGTTAGATGATGAGCTAGAAGCTCACGAGGCAAGAACTGCCGCAGAAAAGAGTGGGGCCAAAGAGACACCAATTACTATAGGCCTTGATATGAAGGTATTATCTTTGGTTGAAAATCATATGTTGGCAATGGCCTAGAAGCCAAAGTACAAGAAACCACTCGAGAACGCAAAACCACCAAGAAAGATGGTGGAGGAAGAAGTGGAAGACAAAAAAGTCAAGAGTGCTCCGAAGAAGGTTGATATTAAGGGACGGTATGGTTTGCTTGTTCGAGAAATGAAGGCCTTGCTCAAAGGTAAAGAGTGGGAAAATGCGGAGGTTGAAACCTCAAGGCTCGAAAGAACACCAAAGTGGGTGAAGCAAAAAGGCAAGAAAAAAAAGAAAGTTTCCCTTAGTGAAGAGCGAGTTGAAATAAAGTTGTGGTTACCAAGATCATGGGTAACTCAATTGTTGGTCATCAACAAAAGGGAAAAAACAAAGAAGTGGAAGAAGCTAGGAAGGCTATGGAGTATGTCATGTGTTGATCCTCCTAGCGTTGGAGATTAGAGTTGTCCCACCCTTGATATCGTCGAGCTAATGACGTAAAAAATGCACTATTGGGAGGCACCCCAAATTCTAACTTTATCTTTTTAAATTCGCCATTTGAGTCGTTTTAATAGTGATTAGCTAATATTGGTTTGTTTTGTGACTTGAAGGAGAAATTTATATCACGACGCCGATAATTAAAGGTTGAGTGAAAAAGAAAAGGCGTAAACTCTCTCCTCACAAAACAAAAAATTCGCCAACTAGGGTCCAACCCTCAAGCGAAGTCAAACCCATCACCTTGAGAGAGGTAACATGTACTCTTTACTTGAACTTAATAGTTAAGAATATTTTGAACAAGGCTTGTGATCACCTTGCTACCTTGAACGGCTTGTCTCTCTAAGTGGGTTGACCTGAAGCAATTAGCAATTACTAGTGTTGTAGGGGGTCTTTAGTGAGTCAAGGCTTAGTCGAGCCTTAAGTGTGGTGTGTACCCCATACACACCACATTCGTGTATGGATTTTGGAGCTATCAAGATGATCAAAATAGCGGAAGTAACAACAATATAAACTCCAAAATCTGTCCAAGAATATAAACCATTAAATCTCAAGGCAAAAAATATTCCACAAGAGTTTACCATTTGGTTTTAATTGAATCAAGAAAGAAGAACTAGATGATCTCCTTCTCTAGAGCAAGTCCACACCAATAAGATGATCCTTTTGATCCAACACACTTAGCCTACTAGAACTAGAGTGTGAAGAACAAGAGAGCAAAAGAAGGGAGAGGGAGGGGAGGATGTGGCCGGCCACAATGAGAGAGAGAGAGAGAGAGAGAGAGAGAGAGAGTGAGAGCTCCTTCTTGTGTTGTGATATTTTGTATACTAAAGTTGATTGATAAAGTAACAAATGATGAAGGCATGGGTTAAAAGGCATGTCATCCGACCTTTTGTCGTCACTTATCAAACAAAGTCCGACGCGATATCGACGACAAATTCAGTTTTCTCGATTCGCTAATCATTCTCACAAAACCAAACCCATGGCCTAAAACCCTCAGTTTTTGCCTTTTCTTGCTCCTCAAGAAACACCAATCTATCTTTGTCTCAAGTTATCCATATTGTATGTGTATGACCCTTTAGGCTCATGCCACCGTTGGTAGATCGGTGCAAGAGATCTCTCTTGCCCGATCCATCATAAGTGACTTAACATTGATCGAACCATACCCAACAATGTATGATTCCTTCGCCTTGGCACACCATTCAATTGTGGTGTTCCTGGCAGAGTCCACTAAGATAGTATTCCACATTTTGTAAGATAAGTAGGAAACTTTTTGGATAAGCATTCTCCACCCCGATCAGAACGGAGTGCCTTAATACTTTTCCCGAGTTGGTTTTCTACTTCAGTCCGAAACTATTTGAATTTATCAAAAGCTTCAGACTTATGTCTCATGAGACAGACATAACCATATCTACTAAAATCGTTAGTAAATGTGATAAAATAACCTAAACCACCCCTGGCTGGTGTACTCATTGGTCCACAAACGTCTGAATGTATTAGACCCAATAGATCACCTGCCCTTTCACCTGTTCCGGTGAAGGGTGCTTTAGTCATCTTTCCCATTAAACAAGCCTTGCACCTTTCAATCGTTTGGAATTCGAATTGACTTAAAAGTCCACGCTTGTGAAGCGCTGAGATGCGTTTCTCGTTTATGTGACCTAGACGACAATGTCATATAAGAGTTTTATCTAAATCATCAGTTTTAAACCTCTTAGCAATAATATTATAGAGCAAGTTGGATTTCGAGTTTTGCATATTCAATATGTATAAACCTCCAACTGTGTGAGCATTTCCATAATATATGTTATTGCGCATGATATTAAAAAAACTCGTTCTTAATATCAAAATAATAACCTTTTTTTCAAGAAAAGATATAGATACAATATTCCTGTTGAAATCAGGTACGCGAAACACATTAAGGAGTTCTATTACAAGCCCACTGGGTAAAACAAGATCAACCGAACTCATAGCAATTGCAGTAACACGCACGTTGTTCCCAACTCTTAGGTCCACCTCGTTTTCACCCACATCTCTTATACTGCGCAGTACCTGCACATCCGCACAGACATGAGACTCAGCTCTAGTGTCCAGTACCCAAGTATTTTTAGTAGAAATATTTAGCTCTAAGGGAATACCTGACGAAGTAGCGGCCCCACCGCTCTTCTTCTGATCTTCCTTCATCTGCTAAGAGTCATTTTTCCAATGACCAGGCTTTTGGCAGTAGAAGCAGACCGACTCCTTTACCTTTCCCTTTCTCTTCATGGCCTTGAAAGGTTTAGGAACAAAAGGTCGTATGTTCTTTCCTGCCAGGTGCATTGGGCCTTTACCCTTCTCACCACCAGCTTTGTAACCGGATCCCTTCTTCACCATAAGAACACCTTTGGTGAAGATATCAACCCGAGACTAGTTAGGTGATCGAGATGTCCCTGAAAGAGATTACCACGGGTTCCAAACGATGAATATCATGCAACGGACTTTATGTAACCGTGGTGATCGTAAAAAGCTAAGATCTTAATGTCATTTGAACATGTTATAAACATAATTATAGATCTGATATTTACCTCTTGTAATCGACAAAAACACAATTGTAGTGTTCTCTCTATCAAGTCCACACAAGCACCACATGAAAATGGTTTTTCACTCAATCTTTTGCTAGAAATTTTGAGAGAAAACAAGAGCAATAATGGAGGTAGAGAGAGGGAGAGGTTTCAGGAATGAGGGAGAGAGAAAGGAGGGGAAGTTGCTGAAAAATTCAAGGATAAAATGAATAGATATTATGTAATTTTTAATTTGAATTTCAAAATAAAAATTGCATTATCTATCCCTTTATTCTTTCTTATTTGCAATTGATCCCTCTCTTATCTTAAATCCCTAAATGGGCTTTAAGCCCATTTAACTAAAACCCAAATTAAACCCATTAACTTGAGTTCTAATTTCGGTTTAGTCAAAACGGCTCAATTTCCTCGAATTGATTTCTTCAACCGTCTGGTTAAAACCTTAGGCCAGAAAACTACCGAATTATTCTCAATTGTCATCCATAATTATTGTCGTGTATCGTGCTTAATGCGTGTGACCCTCTAGATTCACGAATAGTTGGCAGACTGGTAAAATTACTATTTTACCATTTCCATCATAAGTGGCCTCTAGCAAGACATTATGATTATCCAATATTCGTGATTATCGATTATTCAACTTAACCTGTTATCGCACATGTCACTGTCCTTTTATCAAACCGATATCCAGATTGATCAATAGGCATAGAACGGTCATCCTAATTTTTCAATCACTGTTTCTTGATATCTGAGATGACTGAAAACTGATACTAAGTTATCACCTGCAAGGCCATGCTCTTTCTTCAGTCATACTCATCAAGTGGCCTAAACGGATATCTTTCTCATACCGAAGTATGAGTGATAAATCCCTCAGACGCCTTTCGAGTTCACTAGTGCAATAAATGCCAAAGCCAATCGAAGCCGTTATAGCTACCCTTTTACAGATAACTTTGGACTAGGTCAAACTTAGGTATTTGTTACATAGTGTACACAAAGACTCCTTGGTCTTAAGATATAATGACAAGTTACGATATGTGAGTATCTCATGACTGGATCTATGCAACATACTCACAATCGGGTTGTCCGATATCATCGACCTGATTATATCTATGATATAACTCGGGCACAAACTTTGCCATGATCAGTAGAGCGTGATCACAAGGAGTTAGTCTCATATTGATCGCTTCAGAAGAAGCTTAGCTGATCAGGGACTCTATCGAATGTAACTCTTTCTGATCTATAGTTCTACTATAAGTGATTACACACATAATGACATAGATCAAATTACATTAGATATATTACTACAACACATTAGTAATATTATGCCTTTTATTATGTAGAATAATGATGTCTGTTACAATATAGATTGAAGAATTATTTTGGACTAGGGCACAAACCTAACAATCTCCCACTTGCCCCTAGTTCCAATCTACCCCCATAGACTTCACGTGCGCCTCATGCTCAGGCTGCGGTAAAGCCTTTGTTAGGGGATCAGCAACATTGTCATCAGTCGGTACATAAGCAATCTCCACATCACCGTTATCAATATATTCTCTGATAATGTGATATTTCCTTTATATGTGTTTAGTTCTGTTGTGGAATCTAGGCTCTTGAGCTAATGTTATGGCCCCAGTGTTGTCACACAACAAGCTTACCGGATCAGATGCTCGCGGCATTACATCTAATCCGGTTAGAAAGCTTCTAACCCATACGGCTTCCTTAGTTGCTTCTGCTGCAGCTATGTACTCAGCCTCTGTTGTAGAATCGGCAGTTGTGGCTTCCTTGAAGCTCTTCCAGCTGAATGCTCCGCCATTTAACACGAATACAAATCCTGCTTGTGATTTGAAATCATCAGGATCTGTCTGAAAGCTAGCATCAACGTATCCTTTGACTGCTAGTTCTTCATCCTTCCCACCATACACTAGGAATGCGTCTTTAGTTCTCCTTAGATACTTAAGGATACTCTTGACTGCAGTCCAGTGCTCCTGGCCTGGGTTAGATTGATATCTGCTAGTACAGCTTAACGCGAACGAGACGTCTGGTCTCGTGCAGATCATAGCATACATGATGGATCCCACAACCGAAGCATATAGGATCTTACTCATTTTGCTTAGCTCATCAGGAGTCTTAGGACTCTGTTGTTTGCTAAGCTTGCTAAGCTTAATGTCATGTCGCATGGGTAGGTATCCCTTCTTAGAATCAAGCATTGAGAATCTTCTCAACACCTTATCTATGTAAGTGCTCTGACTTAGGCCCAATATTCTCTTGGGTCGATCTCTGTAGATCTTGATGCCCAAAATGAAAGCAGCATCACCTAAGTCCTTCATCGAGAAGCATTTCCCTAATCAAGCTTTAACTTCAAGCAGGGTTGGGATGTCATTCCCGATGATCAGTATGTCATCGACATATAGCACTAGGAATACTATTTTACTCCCACTTGCTGTCTTATATACGCAAGACTCACTTTCGTTTTTGATAAAACCGAATTCCCTTACGGCTTCATCAAAACGAATGTTCCAACTCCGCGAAGCTTGCTTTAATCCATAAATGGATCTAAGCAGCTTACAAATCTTTCCGGGCTGTGTCATATACACATCCTCTTTTAAGTTCCCGTTAAGGAAGGCGGTTTTAACGTCCATCTGCCATATCTCATAGTCGTAGTATGCTGCTATGGCTAGAATGATCCGGATAGATTTGATCATAGCCATAGGTGAAAAAGTCTCGTCATAATCGATACCTTCGATTTGGCGATAACCTTTCGCAACCAGTCTAGCTTTATAGGTTTGAGGTTTTCCATCCATGTCGGTCTTAATTTTATAGACCCATTTGCAACCGATGGGTTTTATCCCAGGGGTTTGATCCACCAAGTTCCAGACTTGGTTATCTGACATGGATTTCATTTTCTCATTCATGTCGTTCTGCCATTTTTCGGAGTCTGGACTGGCCAAAGCTTGTCTGTAATTTTCTGGATCATCCTGATCCACCAACATCAAGTCATTTCCTTCAGTGGCTAGGAAGCCATATCTGATAGGAGCTTGACGAGATCTCTCAGACCTTCTTGGACCATCTGGAATGGGTGTCGGGATTGGTTCTTGATCAATGACCTCTTCTGGCTCCTGTATTTCTACATCCGGCGTAGTGGGTTGCTCCGTATCTTCTTGAATTTCTTCAAGATGCACGGCACTCCCACTAGCTCTTTTGGAA
This sequence comes from Geranium rotundifolium, assembly GCA_963920655.1. Lineage (NCBI taxonomy): Eukaryota > Viridiplantae > Streptophyta > Magnoliopsida > Geraniales > Geraniaceae > Geranium > Geranium rotundifolium. The sequence continues at coordinate 146,106 of OY987320.1, forward strand.
ATAAATTCCTTTTCCAAAAATACCCCTCCCCGAGCAACAAAAACTTTGTTCTCGCTGGGTTCGTAGAAATAGTACCCTCTTATTTCTTTGTTCGAGCTTATCGCCTAGCAAACGCTTGACGTAAGCTTCACATCCCCAAATCTTAAGGAAAGCTAATAAGGGTTTCTTCCTGTTCCATACTTCGTATGGAGTGCTTTCCACTGCCTTTGTAGGAGCCTGATTCAATATGAATGCGGCTGTTTCTAGGGCATAGCCCCAGAAGGAGATAGGAAGATCAGCCTGACTCATCATTGATCGAACCATGTCAAGCAAGGTCCGATTTCTCCGTTCGGATACACCATTCATTTGAGGTGTTCCAGGCGGAGTCAATTCAGAGATGATCCCACACTCCTTTAAACGACTGTGAAAGTCTTGGTCCAAGTACTCACCGCCTCGGTTAGATCGAAGGGCCTTTATACTTTTACCAAGCTGGTTCTGTGCTTCGTTCGGGAACTCTTTGAACTTGTCAAAGGTTTCCGACTTATGTTTCATAAGATAAACATGCCCATATCTACTGAAGTCATATGTGAATGTAACGAAGTAGTGAAAACCTCTTCTTGCCTGAGTGCTCATGGGCCCACAAACATCGGAATGTATGAGACCTAGTAAGTCACTCGCCCTTTCACCTAAACTGGAAAAAGGTGCTTTTGTCATTTTGCCCATAAGGCATGACTCGCATCTCTCAATTGAAGTGAATTCAAACGAACTTATAAGCCCACACTTGTGAAGTGTTGAGATGCGTTTCTGGCCTATATGGCCTAAGCGGCAGTGCCATATCACAGTCTGGTTTAAATCATCGGATTTAACCCTTTTGTTACTGATATTATAAATCGAGCTAGTGCCAGTGTTTTGAATATTAAGAATATATAAACCACCAACTAATGAAGCATTGCAATAAAACATGTTTTTCTTGAAAATACTGAAAACTCCATTATCAATTGAAAAACGATATCCTTCCTTGTCGAGCAAGGAAATAGAAATAATATTTCTGCGAAACGCAGGTACACAATGAACATTATTTAAAAATAAAACCAGCCCACTAGGCAAACTGAGACTAATATCTCCTACAGCAGTTGTCGAGACTTGATTGCCATCGCCAACTCGTAGGTCCGCCTCGCCCTTGCTCACTTCTCTTCTACTTCCCAGAGCATGCACATTAACACAAATGTGAGATTCTGCACCGGTATCAAGTACCCAAGAATCTAAAGTAGATAAACTGAGATTGAGCTCAATAACAAAAATACCTGATCCTGAAGATGTGGAAGCTCCACTCTTCTTAAGAAACAACTTGTGTTTCTTGCAATCCTTCTTCCAGTGCCCCAGTCCTTGGCAATAAAAGCAGACGACATCCTTTTTAGGATTCTCAACAGCATTTGGAGCTGCTGGACCCTTAGGTTGTCGAATCTTCCCTGCTAGGTGCATAGGAGCCTTACCCTTGCCCAGGCTGGCTTTCTTGAAGCTCATTTGCTTGTTGACCATAAGAACCTCCTTGGTTTTCCCCTTGAGATTCTTTTCTGCAGTCACGAACATACCATGAAGCTCTGACACGGTTTTATTCATGTCATGCATATTGTAATTTCCAACGAATTCACGAAATGCTTCTGGAAGTGAATGCAGCACAAAGTTTGCAGACATTTCCTTGTCCACATGATGACCTAGTCTGGTCAAATGTTCCAAAAGACGTTTCATCCTAAGGACATGAGGACTGACAGGAGCTCCAGCCTTTAGCTTGCAAGACATCAGTTCAACGAAAGTGTCGTATCTTTCGACACGCGCTTTCTCTTTGAACATTTTCTCGATCTCGGCCATACAGGCTTTGGGATCTTCGGAAATGTCCAAGAACTGTTGCTGCAAGTCAGGCACCATACTGCCCAACATGATACACTGCACGTCGATCTGGTCGCTAAGGAATTTCTGGTAGGTATCCCTTAGCGCCCTTGAGGCGTTCAGTGCTGGTTCAGTAGCTGCTTGTTCCTGGGTAAGGATATAATCCTTATGTTCATGCTTGAGAACGAGTCTCAAATTCCGGTCCCAATCGAGAAAATTTACGCCGTTAAGCTTATCATGCTCGATTAGTGACCTAAGCGCGCTGCTACCAGAATGATTCGTGTTTGCCATTTTATATCTACACAGTAAACAACTTTTAATCAGTATTAATTAAAATTGAAGATGGAGATTTTAATTATAAAACACTTTCTGATTCTAACTTTAGAATCTGAACCAGGATCCCATCATACTCTCAATTGAAGTGAACGGAGGCTCACTGCTCTTATTGAGTGCATCAAGGTAGGAGTGAATCCATCTACAAGACCATGTAGTTCCTGGCTATGGTCTGTACTTGTTAGTACGTGGCATACCCTATACTGATACCCTAGGTCAGCCCTAGCTGACAATCGTAGACAAGTCTACCAAGCTTGAACTATGGATAGAACTAATGTGACTACTACGCGGAAGCGCACGCACCCACACAGAACTACCCATCTCATCCAGACCTTTTCTCTATGAATGTTACGCGGAGGCGTACCGACATCCATAGGGTCAAAGCCCTTTTGAGTGCCCAAACTTGGATAGTATCACGCTTGACTTGTAATTATTTGCGTTTAAGTGAATTATAAAAGTCTGATTGTATATCGATACAATCTTAATCTGGAATCATCAATTGCAAATTCATGCAAAGATGATCCCTTAGCAGGTTACATGCGAGTCTGATTAAATTCCGATTTTAATCTTTGCATGTGGGTGATAGCAAATCATACATAAACTTGTATATTTAAACTATCATACATTCATACATTCAAATATACAAATGTAACAATAAAATATGCATAGCTAAGCCCATCTAAAGTTCCTAAGAATCTAGCAAAACCGATCCTGAAGACATGGTCTTCAAGATCCAAACTTGCTCCATTCTTGTGAACTCCCACTGGCTTCGAGCCTCCTCCAATCCGAGTCTCCCTCTTGACTTGATTCTTGTTTCGGCCTTCATGATTACATATTAAAATAAATTAAATAAAATACAAATCACGACACACAGGCCGTATTTACTACAACCCAAAATTAAGCAACACGCAGGTTGCAAAACCGAAATTAAAATGCAAATCTAATGGGCTTAGCTAACATCATGTGGAAAACATCATGTGATCAAAGATCATGTTATCAATCAATATACTGATCAAACAAATAATTTTTCCAAATTTTATCTTTCTTAAGTGTGGAAAAATTCCGGTTTATCGAAACCGAACAGTTTAATCGATTAATTGAATTTTGGACCGGTTCTCGCTGGTTTATCGAAACCGAACCAAATCTGAAAATTAAATTTTTAGAATTTCCAAATATCGTCACGAACCAACCGGTTCAGCTCGAATTTGGTTGAGCCGAACCGGCTCAACCGAAGGTCGCCCGCGGAGGAAACCACGGTGGCCCGTGAGGGCTGCCGAGGTCGCCCGCGGGGCTGACCGTGGTCGGCCACGGGAACGACCATGGTAGCCCGCGAGGGCAGCCATTGTCACCCCTAGGGCAGACCCTGGTCGCCCGCGAGGCAACCATGGTGGCCCTCACGGGCTGCCATGGTCGCCCACGGAAGTGACCATGGTCGTCCGCGAGGGCTGCCGTGGTCGCCCGTAGGCGACCCTAGTCAGCCCATGGTGCTGACCATGGTCTGCCCTAGGGCATTCCATGGTCCACCAAGGGACTCGACCTGGTCGGCCATGGCTAAGCCATGGCTAACCCGAAAAACCCCCAAAAAATTAATTAATTTTCCAATTTCCAAAATCAATCAAATCTGAAATTTTTTTCGATTTACATGCATGCTAATGATGAAGAACACATATAAATATAAAAAAATATCAGATTTAAACATATACAAATAAACATAATAACCATGGCTCTGATACCACTGAAAGAGATCACCACGGGTTCCAAACGATGAATATCATGCAGCGGACTTTATGTAACCGTGGTGATCGTAAAAAGCTAAGATCTTAATGCCATTTGAACATGTTATAAACATAATTATAGATCTGATATTTACCTCTTGTAATCGACAAAAACACAAGTGTAGTATTCTCTCTATCAAGTCCACACAAGCACCAAAACCAAAATAGTTTTTCACTCAATCTTTTGCTAGAAATTTTGAGAGAAAACAAGAGCAATAATGGAGGTAGAGAGAATGAGAGGTTTCGGCAATGAGGGAGAGAGAAATGAGGAGAAGTTGCTGAAAAATTCAAGGATAAAATGAATAGATATTATATGATTTTTAATTTGAAATTAATTGAATTTCAAAATAAAAATTGCATTATCTATCCCTTTATTTTTTCTTATTTGCAATTGATCCCTCTCTTATCTTAAATCCCTAAATGGGCTTTCAGCCCGTTTAACTAAGACCCAAATTAAACCCATTAACTTGAGTTCTAATTTTGGTTTAGTCAAAACGGCTCAATTTTCTCAAATTGATTTCTTCAACCGTCTGGTTAAAACCTTAGGCCAGAAAACTACCGAATTATTCTCAATTCTCATCCATAATTATTGTCATGTATCGTGTTTAATGCGTGTGACCCTCTAGGCTCACGAATAATTGGCAGACTGGTAAAATTACTATTTTACCCTTTCCATCATAAGTGGCCTCTAGCAAGACATTATGATTATCATATTCGTGATTATCGATTATTCGACTTAACCTGTTATCGTACATGTCACTGTCCTTTTATCAAACCGATATCCAGATTGATCAATAGGCATAGAACGGTCATCTTAATTTATCAATCACTGTTTCTTGATATCTGAGATGACTGAAAACTGATACTAAGGTATCACCTGCATGGCCATGCTCTTTCTTCAGTCATACTCATCAAGTGGCCTAAACGGATATCTTTCTCATACCGAAGTATGAGTGATAAATCCCTCAGACGCATTTCGAGCTCACTAGTGCAATAAATGCCAAAACCAATCGAAGCCGTTATAGCTACCCTTTTACAGATAACGTTGGACTAGGTCAAACTTAGGTATTTGTTACATAGTGTACATAAAGACTCCTTGGTCTTAGGATATAATGACAAGTTACGATATGTGAGTATCTCATGACAGGATCTATGCAGCATACTAACAATCGGGTTGTCCGATATCATCGACCTGATGATATCTATGATATAACTCCGGCACAAACTTTGCCATGATCAGTAGAGCGTGATCACAAGTAGTCAGTCTCATACTGATCGCTTCAGAAGAAGCTTAGCTGATCAGGGACTATAAGTGATGTCCGTTACAATGATCTAGAATAATGATGTCCGTTACAATATAGATTGAAGAATTATTTTGGACTAGGGCACAAACCTAACAGTCCCTTCATTCGTAGGACGTGTGGACCTACGGAGCTGCCTGCTGACATTTTGCAAGCAATGAGTTCTCGGAGAACAGTGTATTTTTCAATACGTACTTTCTGCTTGAACATATCCTTGATCTGTGCAAACATAGCAAAAGGATCATGGGATAGCTCCATAAACTGTTTCTAGAGGTCCGCCTCCATACAGCCCAGCGTAACACACGCAACGTCGATAGAGTCGCAAAGGTGTTTCTGGTATGCATCCTTAACGACCCTCGTTGTGTTGGCAGTTGGCTCCACCGGGATAGCCTTGTCTAGGACGTACTCCCTACGTTCCAACTTTAACACAAGTCATAAATTTCTTTCCCAGTCCAGATAATTTGTTCCATTGAGCTTACACTTATCAAGTATAGCCCTCAATGACAAATTAGACGAGTTTTTTGAATTACTAGCCATTTTCTAGTTGAAGAAAGTAAATTTAATTAGAAAAGTTGAAAAAATTTATGAAGATCCAAATTAAACATCAACCATTTGATTCTAAGGATTAGAATCTTTAAACCAAGATCCCTGATTTATCAATTGAAGTACACTAAGGCGCACCGCTCCATTGACCCATTTGGGTAGGACGCTCATCCAATTACAACATGTGTAATTCTTGGTCAGGGTATGTGGAAAAGCACACAGCTTACCCTTCTAATGCCCCAGCTCGACCTCAGGCCGAGAATCGTGGTCGAGTCAACCAACCTTCACATATGCATCAGTTTTGTGCAGATGCTCCGCTAAGGCGCACGACATCCCACAAGGTTGACTATTTCATATAGAACCCATTCTATCGGTGCTCCACTAATGCGCACGACACCGAGAGAATGTCTCTACATGGGTGTGAATTTGGGTGACATCTCACATGCCTCAAATTAAGGTGTGATTGGTTGTGTTTAATAATTCGAAAGTATTTTGGTACAATTACAAACCCATCATTAACAACCCGTGTTGTGACGTTTCTAATTGCATCACATACTATCTTCTTTTGAACCCGTCATTTGCAACCTGTGCAAACACGTTTCAAATTGAACTCATCCATCACAACCCGTGCGATGATGGTTCACATAACGTTTAAATCTCATAAGGTAAGCATGCTAGCATATAAATTATCATCTAATAATTCAAGCAAGCATTTTAAAGCGTTTAAATATGCATCAATAGCCCATCCTATCCCTAGCCGATATGTGGCTAAAATGGTGGAGGTCTAGAGAGATCCCACAAAAGAGCAAGAAACCTTAAGGAGGCGTTGCCAAGAAACACAAGTTTAATGGGAAGTGCTTCAATTGCAACAAGCAAGTGCTTATGTCTTCCAAATGCAGGATGCTGAAGAAAGACAAAGAAACTTGAAGCTAACATTGTGGATGTCATAACACAATAGATGTATGACATCGATTCATGTGCTTAGTTGAGATTTAGAAATTATATGTAATTTCAGTAAATTTCAAAGTTGTGAATAAAATAAGAGAAACATTTCTTATATTTATGTCATTAACTCACTTAAATACTTGTACAGTAGAAACAAGTTCACAATAATGGAAACACGTTCCATTTATAGTGGAAACACAAACCGAACAGTTTTCAAGTATAATGACAACAAATATATAGTGCTTAAGCAAATTATTCTTTGGAATAATATGATCTTAATTATTATATACTGTGATGTTAACTCAATTTGATTCGGTTCATAGATGAACACGCACGAACAAATTGAAAGACTCTAGTGTTAATTTTGAATAACATGGTTTCTTACGAGAAAAATATAAATTGAGTTCTTATGATCCAACTCTAGACGAGAGTACGAAAAGAATATATTGAACAGTATCAATGCCTTAATTGATATATGTAGAGTTTATTCTATGCATAAACACGTATGAACGATTATTTAAAAAAAAATTTAATTAATCGATTCTACGAGACATGTAAGATAGATTAAACAACGTATATGTTTCTTTGTGAAACACGTGAGATCAACATATGTTGGATTTTTTGATTGTAGGTCGGTATGATCCATCATGTACAAGATAATAAAGGACAAAACCGAATGATCTTTGCGATCAACGAAAACACGTTGCGAAAACACATGTGAATAAATTGAATGTTTTCAATTATTCATCTAAAATGTGTGTAATCGAGTTAGAACAATTATTTTCATTATTGGAAAACGTTGAATTGTCTAAACTTGATATATGAAATTGAAATTAAACATTTTAATTGATCAATTTCACGAATGTTTTTTTTGGGAAAAGAAGTAGTTCTGCGAAATGTCACTCACGTATCGAACATTCGCAAGAGAACTGTATCCAGCAACCTCTTAAGCTCACAAGGCTTTAAGATGGTGCAAGGCTGGAATGCGTTTTGACTAAGGATGAGATGCATGTGGAAAATAATGAGAATCTTTCATGCAAGTCCAAAATGATGAATAAAATAAGAGGGACGCTTCTTATGTTTAATTCAATAAGTCATTGTATGGATGACATGTAAACTTGGACAAGTTGACTACGTAGCGCTGCATAGGTTAACAAATGTAGAATCCCTAAATTTTAAGTGTGAATTTATGATAAGTCAAAAACCAACGAGATCTTCTTTCCTTACGTCGCAAAGAAAACTGTCTGATTTAACCTTTAATGGGTTGTCACGATACATGTGGGAGGAAACTGTATGTCAGTTAGTCACCTTTTAAATAAGGTAACCCCGCAAGAAATCAGACAAGATACTGTAGAAATTATAGAAAAGAAACAAGTCTTCCAATAATTGCCTAAGAATGTGGGGGTACCTTGCCAAGGTAACAGCCCTTTAGAAGAGGCAAAGAAATAAGTTCCAAAACGTTGGACTGTATTTTCATTGCATACGCTTTGCATAGTGGTATCGATTCTTGGTGTATGAATCAAACGGATTCCGAAATACAGAAGAACACAATAATGAAGTTAAAGAATGTTTAGTTCTTTGAACATGTGTGTCCATGAAAAAGGGAATCGTAAAAATACTAAGGTATGTACGAGGAACCCATAACTATGGACTATACTATGCAAGAGAACCTGCCGTGCTAGTGGTATACTCTTATGCTTGTTGGATATCTAACATAAGGGATGTCAAAGACAAGAGGAGAAACGTCTCAACCCTAGCAGGAGGAGCTGCTTCATGGAAATTCTCACGACAAACGATGATAACCAGATTAACATGTAAATCTGAGTTTGAAGCTTTGGATAAAGTTGTGAAAGAAGCCGATGAGCTACGTAACTTCCTAGAGGATATTCCTAAATGGTGAAAGCTTGTGCCTAAAATATGTGTGCATTGTGATCACCAAGCAACTATTTGTAGTGCACAGAGTTTGGAGGTAACGGTAAAGATCGACACATGCGTCGTCGACGTAACCTCGTTAAACAACTGATCTCTACGAGAATTATCTATGTAAACTTAATAAAGTCAAATGATAATATGGCGGATCCGCTAACCGTTGGGTTAAATGGAGATCAAGTTGATAAACATCAAAAGGAATTGGGCTCAAGCCCATATAATTAAGGCGTCATGTGAAGGAAAACCCTACCTAGTTGACTGGAGATCCCAAGATCTAGGTTCAAAGGGACAATCTAATTGCATGAACCTTGTGCGGTCACTGTGGGGGCAAACCCAAGACCATTCCTATGATGTCAAACAGTGACATAAAAATGGATCAGGTTAAGCTATGCTTTTAATGATACTTTGTGCATCACGAAGTTGAGCAAAAGATATCACCTATGTGAGAGTGAAGTGGGGTCGCTTCAAAAGAAACTTATGGGGTTTAGTTCTCTTAAGCTCTTGCAGAACCAGGAGGTGTTCATGACCATAACGAACACAACCATGAGAACCTAACAACCGTGTTTGTTGATATATGTGTGAAGTATATGATCTCTTATGCTAAACGACAGAGAGTTCAAGGACATCGCGTCTACTCATCTGTTAGGAAGATAAGTATACTTTCACTAGGAAATTTTAAAGGGGGTAACCTACTTATCCGATGCATATATCGACTGTAGAGAGTAATCACCATGTTGAAATTATTACACATTCAATTTCATTCATGTGGGGGATTGTTGGAAAAGATTGATAAAAATGGCAAAAGTTGACATATGTGTTAACAAGTGAATGGGTCAACTTGAGCCGTGATATTGGAATGCTTTGACTCGGCCTAGAATTATGTGAAACACGTTTACATAATCTACGATATGAGAGCTTTCCAACGGTATATCACGAGCTCTAAACGGACAAGAGGTGAATGATAAATTGAACCTCAAAGATGACCACTTGAAATGAGTTGTGTTGAAAATTTGGGGGCCGAAAGTCCGCCACATTTTCACTAAGGCACAAAAACAAATTTCCATCAATATTTTTAATTTGTAAATTGAGAATAATATTTTCCAATATAATTCGGAAATAAATATTTTCCAAGTCAGTAAATTTGGGAATAAGTATTTTTTCCTGAAATCGGAAATAATATTCTGCAACTTGCAATGTGGAAATAAATAAATATTTTCGGAATATTTATATTGAAGAATTAAATATTTTAAGAATATTTTTATCCATGAATAAAATATTTCCGTGATATTTTCTAAATGTAAAATATTTCCAAAATAATTATTTGGAAATAAGTGTGGTCACATTATGCCATTAAAAGGAAAAATCTCTTAATTGGAAATTAAGAGAATATTCCGAAATATTGTCTTTCTCCCCAAGAAAGAAATTTGTAATTATTTCTTTCCCTTTCTCTTTAGGTTTCAAATTTTCCCTAAGCCTATAAATAGATAGCTTTTGTAGAGAAATAGAGACACATCGAAAAATACCCTACCCGACCACCTCTCTCTAGCTCTTCTTGCCAGATTCTCTCTACATCACGGTTCAGAGTTCGCCTACGATCGACGTTGTATCCTGTGAGCGATTTGTCCATATGGGGGCAAAATTCGTCTCAAGGAAAGCGTATTACTGTGCCTCGTCGATAATCGTTTCCTCCTTCTTCATCTGTCCAATACCGAATCACAGGTCAAGTAAATATTGTGTATTGTGACGGTGATATTCAATAATAATAAAGTATTATTCATGCTCGTCTCTTTCAATTTATTTAATTATTGCATGCATGCTTGAATGAATGTATTAATTGGTCAATTTGCGTTTATGGACTAACCCCGTATCTAACAAGATGAAGTTCTTACCCACGATCCATCACGTTGAGAACCTGAAGGTGGAAACATGACCTGAATCCACATTAATGTTTAAACTTTGGTAATCATGCAAATGAATTGTTAATGCGCACAAACTAAAATGGGAACACGAGAAATATTAAACTTAAAACTCTAATTCATCAAAGATGAAATCATATACATATAAATCACACATGAAAAAATTCATACAACAATTTTATGAGCATCAAAATACAATTAGAAATAGTCACTTTGGTTCCTAGACCCGAATCCATATTAATGTCAATCATTTTTATGAATGTTGTTGCTACGTTTATTTCTTGGCATAATTTTTTAGCGCAAAAGCAAGAAGTCGTGCAACATGTTACATGACATGTGGAGCGACTTGTTACGAGCCGAAGATTAGGAAAGTCTGAAGCTTTCCTATTTCGACGAAGCTTGGAGCAAAAGAAGAAATGCGCCACGAAGACATGGAACGCAAGAGAGTGACGTCGACAAGTCAGGCGACTTCCAGCTGGCAGTTACACGTCAGCAATAGGAGGCAACTCTACTTGCCTGATTTATTCAGGAAGTCAAAACAGGCAAGACGACTTCCAGCTGTCGTGGAAGGCGGCAACAACTTGCCTGACTTTCCTGTTCCTGATCCGACAAGGATTAGGAATAGGAGCTGCTATAAAAAGCCCTTGGCTTCCCATTAGCAGATCATCCGTTCTGGTTCTAACAATTGCAAGATTTCTCAGAGCTCTTAACCGTGCACCATCGGCGTGTTGAAAGGCTGATTAAGATTCGCTAGAACGGATCTTTGCTCCGATTAAACATTAAGTCGCGAAGACTAAGTGTTTGGATCGGTTAGGGTTTTTGTTTGTGATTGAAGATTCACAACGCCGTCCAAGAAGACAACGACACCGAGCATAGGCTTGCTCGAAGGGTGGAATTAAGAGGATCTCAAAGACAGGGGGAGAGGCTCCTGGTCGAGGTGATTCACGGTGAGATCTATAGTAGCTTAGGACAATAGCTTGTGTGATAGCTAGTTGGTGCTTGAAGTTGTACAATTGACTACCTGATAGTGAAAAACCTTTCCACTGGCAAAGTGCCCCCAGACGTAGGTGCGGAGTCACCGAACTGGGTAATCATCTCTGGTGTCGTTATTATCTTTTTACTATTTTACTTACGGTTTACTTCCTTAGGCAAGTAGTCGATACACAAGTTACGACTTTGTGTTCGACTTCTTGACTCGGCTAGGATTCAGAATTTCAATTGGTATCAGAGGGGGCACCTTTTCTTTTAGGTGATTTTCCTGCAAAATTTCTGAATAGCCAATATGGACTCAAAGGAAGGAGGATCAGCAAAATCGACCACTGCTGCTCGATGGAACAAACTATGGATATTGGAAAGCACGGATGGGTGCCTTCTTGAAGTCCCTCGACAGCAAAACCTGGAAATCAATCATCAATGGATGGGAGGAACCTTACTATGCTGATGCTCATGGGAATCAAACTAGCATCAAACCAGAAAAGGAGTGGAGCGCGAAAGAAGATGAAGCCGCCCTAGGTAATTCTCGTGCACTCAATGCTATTTTTAATGGAGTAGACAAGAATGTGTTTTGACTCATCAACACATGCACAAGTGCCAAAATTGCCTGGGACACGCTTGTTGTTGCTTACGAGGGTACCTCCAAAGTCAAAGAGCAGAAGTTACAGTACCTCACGACTAACTTTGAGGCCCTGACCATGAATCAAGACGAAACTATTGCGGAGTTTAATGTGCGCATCAAGGATCTGGCCAATGAATCATATTCACTTGGCAAGCCTATGTCCGATGAAGATTTAGTCAGAAAAACGCTGAGAGCTCTAAGTCCCAGATTCAAGATGAAGATAACAGCCATAGAAGAAGTCCATGACTTAAAGACACTGAAGTTTGACGAGCTCATGGGATCTCTAATGACTTTCGAGCTCTCCCTACCTCTTATCGAGAAGAAACACAAAGGTGTGGCTTTCAAAAGTTCTACTCAGAAGCAGAAGAACTCAACGCACTCTGATTCGGACAGTGACATTGAGGAAACTATCGCCATGCTGGCCAAAAACTACAACAAAGTCATGAAAAGATTCGGCCAGATGACAGGGAGGAACATCACCCGAGAAGTCAGAGACAAGCCGCAGCACAAGTTTCAGAAGCTCGAAAACACAAACGATGGTAGACGAGGAGAGCGATCAGGTAAAGGAGTTCAGTGCTTTGAATGTGAGGGGTATGGACACATGCAGAAGGAATGTCCCAACTTCTTGAAGAAACAAAAGAAGGGATTCCATGCCTCTCTAACTAACGATGAAGATGAGGAAGATAGTGACCTTGAGCATACAAGTAACTATGTTGCTTTCACTTCCTCCACAATAGATCAACCAGCTGAAAGCTCAAAGAAGTATGACTCTGATGATGAGCTATCCGATGATACCCTCAACAACGCTTACAACGAATGGTATGTCAAGTGGCTTGAAGACTCTCAAGTAATCGAAAAACAGAATGCTCTCATTCTTACTCTTAATGAAGACAAGTCAAGACTTCTCGAAACGACTGTTGATCTCAAAAAGGAAGTTGCTCGACTAAAAGGCGAGTTAGAGCAGGTCACCAAGTCTGTAAAGATGATGAATCCAAGTACTGACACTTTGGACCAAATACTTTCGATCGGGAAACCATCTAGAAATATGGAAGGTCTTGGATACTCAAAAGAAGCCTCATCATCACACACCGTCTTCGTTCCGCAGAAGGTTATCCCCCAGAAGCCCCGTCAGAAGTCTCCTAACTTCACGCTTGACCAAGCGACCAAAAAGCTTCTTACTCTGGCCGCTTCAAAAACCCAGAACAAAAGACATAACTGGGTTTGTCATCACTGTGGACGAAGAGGACATATTCGACCCTTCTGCTATCAGCTATATGGGAAGAGCTTGGTCAAGAAAAGGACCACCATCAAGAAAAGCCAACCACGGAAGGAATGGCGAGTCAAGGAGGTAAACTATCGAGCTAACATCGCGTACACCGCTCTAAAGGCTTCAACCAGCAACGATTGGTACTTTGATAGTGGATCCTCTCGACATATGATGGGTAATAGCTCTTTCTTGGTCACTTTAATACCTTGCACAAATAGCTTCGTCACTTTTGGAGATGGAGTAAAAGCTAGAGTACTTGGGAAAGGAAAACTCAATCTTCCCAACTCTCCATGTTTGAAAGAAACTCTACTAGTAGAAGGCCTCACAACAAATCTCATCAGTATAAGCCAAATATGCGATTTAAATTTGGATGTCCACTTCACTCGTGACAAGTGCTCGGTCAAAGACGAAAAGCAGAAGGAAGTCATGACAGGCCACAGGTCCCTTGATAATTGTTATCTATGGTCCCCAAAAGCCACAACTTTGCCAACCAAGTGCCTAATGTCCAAAGCTCAAGAGATAAAGCTATGGCATCAAAAACTTGGTCACATAAATTTGAGGAGCATGCAAAAGATTCTCTCTGAAAAGGCGATCATTGGAGTTCCCAACCTCAAGATCATTGAAGGAAAAATCTGTGGAGAATGTCAGATTGGGAAACAAGTCAAGACGTCACACAAGAAGGTACAACATCTTACTACTTCTTGTGTTCTAGAACTTCTTCATGTTGACCTTATGGGACCCATGCAAGTAGAAAATCTAGGAGGGAAGAAGTACATATTTGTGTGTGCAGACGACTTCTCGAGGTACACATGGGTAGACTTTATTCGAGAAAAGTCAGACACCTTCTCAGTCTTTGAAGCCCTATGTCGGAGAGTTCAACGAGAAAATGGAGAAGTCATTGAAAAAGTCGTCCGACTTCGGAGTGATCATGGAAAGGAGTTTGAGAACATCAGCTTCGCAAATTTCTGTGATACTGAAGGAATAGCACATGAATTTTCTGCTCCCATCACTCCTCAACAAAACGGGATCATTGAAAGAAAAAATCGCACTCTTCAAGAAATGGCAAGAGTCATGATGTTAACCAAAGACATCCCGCAGCACTTCAGGGCTGAAGCTTTGAATACGGCGTGCCATATTCATAATAGAGTGACCCTTCGCCCTGGAACTTCGCTCACTCTTTATGAAATATGGAGGGGGAGAAAGCCGAATGTCAAATATTTCCATGTCTTTGGATCGATCTGCTACATCCTTGCAGATAGGGAACCTCGACGCAAACTTGATCCTAAGAGGGACGAAGGCATCTTCCTCAGATACTCAAGAAATTGTCGGGCTTTTCGTGTATTCAACAAACGCACCCGGACTATCATGGAATCCATCAATGTCGTGATCGATGACAGTAACGAGCAACCCAGTGACGAGGACGAAGAAGTCCTAAATCTCTCAGGAGACGTCAGACCAGAAGTCAGAGGAGAAGTCAGACCAGAAGTCAAAGACGATGAGCGCAACAAAAAGTCTGAAGACGAAAGCCCAATCATCCCGAATAAAGAGGCATCTCCTATAAGGCAAAGAGCTCCGTCAAGAAGAATTCAGAAGGATCATCCACCCCAGGATGTGATTGGAGACATTAATGAGGGAGTGCGGACTCGACAAAAGGCATCTCTTGACTACAACGAGATGATAGGTAACGTTTACTTTATTTTCAAAATTGAGCCAAAGAATATACAAGAGGCCATCAATGATGAGTACAGGGTCTGCGCGATCCAAGAAGAATTGGTTCAGTTTGCAAGGAATGAAGTCTGGGAACTAGTACCCAAACCTGACAATGTCAATGTCATCGGGACAAAGTGGATATTCAAAAACAAGTCTGACGAGCAAGGAAACATCACTCGAAACAAAGCAAGACGCGTGGCTCAAGGATACATACAAGTCGAAGGAGTCGACTTTGAAGAAACTTTTGCTCCGGTAGCCAGACTAGAAGCCATACGACTTCTTCTCGGCATCGCATGTCATCTGCGTTTCAAACTCTATCAGATGGATGTAAAGAGTGCCTTTCTCAATGGAAATCTGAACGAAGAAGTCTATGTAGCCCAACCAAAGGGATTCGAAGACCATGACTCTCCGCACCATGTCTACAAGCTAAAGAAAGCTCTCTACGGACTCAAACAAGCTCCACGAGCATGGTATGAACGTCTTACCCAATTCCTTGTACATAATGGCTATATTCGAGGGGGAGTAGACAAAACTCTCTTTGTGAAGAAGGAAGGAAGGGACATCATGATTGCTCAAATATATGTCGACGACATTGTATTTGGAGGGAAGTCAGACAAGATGGTGGAACGTTTCGTCCAACATGTGCAGTCTGAATTTGAGATGAGTATGGTCGGTGAGCTCACATACTTCCTAGGCTTCCAGATCAAGCAGATGTCAGATGGAATATTTATCTCCCAAAGCAAATACGCAAAGAACATTGTCAAGAAGTTCGGGTTAGAAAAGGCCTCACACAAGAGAACTCCTATTGCCACACATGACAAATGCACAAAAGACGAGATGGGAGAATCAGTCGATCAAAGTCTTTATCGAAGCATAATAGAAAGTCTCTTCTATCTAACAGCAAGTCGACCCGACATCGCTTACTCCGTGGGAGTCTGTGCTCGATATCAAGCCAATCCAAAAGTCAGTCACTTGGCTCATGCGAAGAGGATCATAAGGTACATCTCGGGAACCTCTGAATTGGGTTTGCTATATTCCTTTGATACCTCTCCTACTCTGGTTGGATACTGTGATGCTGACTGGGCAGGAAGCACACCAGATCGAAGAAGCACCTCTGGAGGTTGTTTCTACCTGGGGAACAATCTTGTATCGTGGTTCAGCAAAAAGCAAAATTGTATTGCTTTGTCTACTGCTGAGTCCGAATATATTGCAGCCAGAAGTAGCTGTACTCAGCTTCTTTGGATGAAACAAATGTTGGCAGAGTATGGAGTCAAGCAAGAAGTCATGACTTTGTTCTGTGACAACATCAGTGCAATCAACATCTCGAAGAATCCAGTCCAACACAGCAAAACAAAAAATATCGACATAAGGCACCACTTTATTCGAGAGCTTGTAGAAGACAAAAGGATAAAGCTCGAGTATTTACCCACTGAGAAACAAGTCGCATACATCTTTACAAAGACATTAGATGCCAACAGGTTTGAAAGTCTGAGGTCAACCCTTGGACTTTGCTGTCTAGAATAGTCAGAAGTCAAGAAAGAAGAGGGAGTGCTTTTGGTGAATTTTTGCTCTTTCTCTATCTGGACCAGACAGGGTCCACAAAATCTAGCTGGGCCCAAATCTCATTATCAGAAGCCCAGGTGGAATTATTTGGTTAAAAATTCAAAAAGGGGAATGATTGGAAAATCTGACGACTATCCAATCAGCTCTCAACCCCCTTCATCTTCCGCAGAAAAAGCATGCACAATCCTCTCCATCTTCCCCAAAACTTCTAGGGCACCTAGAGAAGGCTAAAACGAATCTGCGTTTGAAAGATTTTTTTTGCTCTTACTTCAGAAAACAAAAACAATCGAGCAAATGGTTGGAACAAGAAGCGGGCGTATACCATCCGCATCCAAATTACGAGCAAAGATGCGTGTGAAGATGATCGCTCGAAAACTGTCAGCCTCAAAATCCTCGACGAACAAGCATGGAGGGAGGATTCGAGGAGGAAAAATCTCAGGAGAAAGTTCGGCAGCACCTCAAGGAGTAACAAGTTCATCTCCAACTATCGCACCAGTAGACACGACTCCCGTCGTTGAGAAGGACGACACTTTAGCCGAATCTGTGAACATAGAAGAAGAAGTCTCTCTCTCTCTACTCCGACCCCGACACAAGGTAAATCTGCTATCCTCTCTAAAGAAAACACCGTAGATGAAAGCCTGCCTGAAGAGGGTTTAGAAACCCTTGCTCCTGAAGTCCACGGCACTAGCACCAAGGACCAATCCAACCCCTCTAAGTCGACACCAGCACCAAATAAAACTCCTCTAAACGAGGACTTGCAGAAAGAAGGAAGTTCCCATGTCACCCCGGACAGTAATTCAGGGCTTAATGAAAATCTGGAAGCTATTCCAGAAGTCACTCGACCTTTAGAGGAACTTGTTAACATCGAAGAAATTGTTGACAGTGAGACCATGGAAAAGGAAGAAGCTGTGCCCAAAAGGGCTGAGAGAAGGAAGCTACCAACACGAAGGTTGGTCGATGACGAAGAAGAACCTCAAATACCGAGGAGATCGACCCCAAAGAGGAAAACCACAGAAAAAGGAGGAGTATCGAAGAAGTCTAGAAGGAAGTCATTAACTTCTATAGCAACATCTGCTCTAGAAGAAGAGGAATATGAAGAAGAAGACACCCAGATTGTGCTACCACGGGTCAAAAAGGCAATGGGAGGACAGAAACTCCCCAAGAGTGTGCCTAAATCTCCTACAGATAATGTCTCCTTCCACTCTGTAGACAACGCGATTAAGTGGCAGTATGTATACCAGCGCAAGATCTATCCAGAAAGAGAACTTTCCACAGAGGCGCAGGGGATAAACTCGATCGTGGAACTTCTCCGAAGAGCAGGCCTGACCAATACGGTCATAAATATTGGGCCATTCTACCCAGCATTAGTCAAGGAGTTTATTGTCAACCTTTCAAGCGAGTTTGATGATCCAGAAAACGCTGAATACAGAAAGGTGTTCGTTCGGGGAGAATGTTTCGAGATATCTGCTACAACCATCAATACCTATCTTGGCAGAGAAGACCAAGAAGTCACTCCAGAAATCCCGCACTTGAACAAAGTAGCGGTCGAGATCACTGGAGGACGAAAGAAGGTCTGGCCCGTCAAAGACACCATTGCGGCTACTGAGTTTACAGCAAAATATTCAATTCTCTACCGCATTGGTCTGGCTAATTGGGCACCTTCTACACATGGGTCAAGCATCAAAACCGAGTTGGCTAAACTTTTATACCAAATAAGTACGCAGTCTTCTCTTGATTTTGACTCTTATGAGATTGAACATCTAGTCAAGCATGCCAAATCATGCGCCATCAAGCTTCCTATCGGGTTTCCTTCACTGATCACCGGTCTCCTTCTCCAACAATGTCCTCACATTGTTCGAGAATCGGATATTCCGGGTAAGAAGCCACTGCCCCTTGCTATCAGCCTCAAGAAATTCGAAGGGAAGCAGTTGAAGGACCTCGGACTCCCTATGGCCAAAGCATCAGGAGCTGGTTCAAGCTCTCGACCCTCAGGACCAATTGGCACTAGGATGGAGGAAGAATTGGTGGAGATGATCGATGATTTGGAGAAGTCAATTGCGATGCTATCAACCCGCAAAGTCGCCTGTGAAGCTCTGCTTAATGACCTCCGCTCTGCTGCTGCTGCTGAAAATGATGTTGACGACTCCACGTCGTTTTAAGTATTTTTCTGAATTTACTATGATGACTTTGTTCCACACACACTTTTAAATTCTCGGGGTATGTTCGAGTTACTTTTCGCACACTATGACTTTTTATTTTTGGGATATTTGCTCTTGGTTGAGCTGGATATTTGCTCATGTTTAAGCTGTTTATTTTGCTCATGGTGTGAGCTGGTTTTTACCCTGCTGTTTAGTCGAATTTCATTGAACAATTGCCTTTGGCAATATTCTTAGACAAACAGGGGGAGATAGAGAAGCTACGCCAGGAGTTACGCCAGAAGTCGCGCCGAAAGTTGTGCATAGAAGTCGCCGCTCCAGAAGCCGCTCCAAAAGATAAATCAGAAGCCGCACAAGAAGTCGCATCTGAAGTCACATAACTTGTTGTGTGCGTAACTGCCTCAAAGTGACGACGATGTGCCTGCTTGGAGTAAGAAGTCACATCATTTGCTGTGCGTAACTGCCACAAGATAAATCACTTTCTGTGCGTAACTGCCACAAGATGACGATGGGATTAAAAAGGTGTTTGCCTAAAAAATTGCCAAAGGGGGAGATTGTTGCTATGTTTATTTGTTGGCATAATTTTTTAGCGCAAAAGTAAGAAGTCGTGCAACATGTTACATGACATGTGGAGCGACTTGTTACGAGCCGTAGATTAGGAAATTCTGAAGCTTTCCTATTTCGACGAAGCTTGGAGCGAAAGAAGAAAAGCGCCACGAAGACTTGGAACACAAGAGAGTGACGTCGACAAGTCAGGCGACTTCCAGCTGGCAGTTACACGTCAGCATTAGGCGGCAACTCTACTTGCCTGATTTATTTAGGAAGTCAGAACAGGCAAGACGACTTCCAGCTGTCGTGGAAGGCGGCAACAACTTGCCTGACTTTCCTGTTCCTAATCCGAGAAGGATTAGGAATGTGAGCTGCTATAAAAAGCCCTTGGCTTCCCATTAGCAGATCATCCTTTCTTGTTCTAACAATTGCAAGATTTCTCAGAGCTCTTAACCATGCGGCGTGTTGAGAGGCTGATTAAGATTCGCTAGAACGGATCTTTGCTCCGATCAAACATTAAGTCGTGAAGACTAAGTGTTTGTATCGGTTAGGGTTTTTATTTGTGATTGAAGATTCACAACGCCGTCCAAGAAGACAACGACACCGAGCATAGGCTTGCTCAAAGGGTGGAATTGAGAGGATCTCAAAGACAGGGGGAGAGGCTCCTGGTCGAGGTGATTCACCGTGAGATCTATAGTAGCTTAGGACAATAGCTTGTGTGATAGCTAGTTGGTGCTTGAAGTTGTACTATTGACTACCTGATAGTGAAAAACCTTTCCACTGGCAAAGTGTCCCCAGACGCAAGTGCGGAGTCACCGAACTGGGTAATCATCTCTGGTGTCGTTATTATCTATTTACTGTTTTACTTACGGTTTACTTCCTTAGGCAAGTAGTCGATACACAAGTTACGACTTTGTGTTCGACTTCTTGACTCGGCTAGGATTCAGAATTTCAAATATAATTAATTCGTACTTTAATAACTCTAGTCAATCATTTAGAAACCATATATCATTTTTAATATAAGAATAAATTGGTGTGTAAGTTCTAGTTGCTATCCGCGATCAAGCACCGTTCAAGCAACACTCGAATGTAGAAGATGGAATTGTTTTCATATAAATAACACATCAAACAGATTTCATACCACAACTTTATGAGTATCAAAATAAAATCGGTAGTAGTTACCTTGGTTCAAAATAAAATAAAGCTCACCCTTGGTCTTATAAATGTTTATGAACCTAGAATGTTGAAACTTGACCCGAATCCATATTAATGTCCAAACTTTGGTAGTCAGGTAAATAATTTGTTATTGTACATGTAAAATAAAATGGGAACATCATGAAATATTAAACTCGAATTTTTCTAACATGGAATCACTTAAACATAAATCACCTGAAAAAGTTCAAATAACAATTTCATGAGAATCAAATAAAATCGGTAATAGTCATTTTGGTTCAGATAGAGTAAATCTCACCCTTGGTCTTAAATGCTCATGAACGTGAAATATGAAAACTAGACCCGAATTCATAATAGTGTCCCAACTCGAATAATCATGCAAAAGAATTGTTACATATAAATAAAATAAAACAGAAACATCAAGATAGATATATAAATTGCATTGTACACTCTAAAGTGAATTAAGTAGATACAAACACAACACAAACATTGTATCGAAAGCAGTCTGGAATACCTATTTGCTTACGTGTGTAGTAAAAGTTCTATTCTTCAACAATGAACTTAGTATTGTTACTAAGTATGCACAAAATGTTGGACAAAATTGATAAAAATGGCAAAAGTTGACATATGTGTTAACAAGTGAATGGGTCAACTTGAGCCGTGATTTTGGAACGCTTTGACTCGGCCTAGAATGATGTGAAACACGTTTACATAATCTAGGATATGAGAGCTTTCCAACGGTATATCACGAGCTCTAAACGGACAAGAGGTGAATGAGAAATTGAACCTCAAAGATGACCACTTGAAATGAGTTGTGCTAAAAAGTTGGGGACCGAAAATCGGCCACATTTTCACTAAGGCACAAAAACGAATTTCCATCAATATTTTTAATTTGTAAATTGAGAATAATATTTTCCAATATAATTCGGAAATAAGTATTTTCCAAGTCAGTAAATTTGGGAATAAATATTTTTTCCTAAAATCGAAAATAATATTCTGCAATTTGCAATGTGGAAATAAATAAATATTTTCGGAATATTTATATTCATGAATAAAATATTTCCGTGATATTTTCTAAATGTAAAATATTTCCAAAATAATTATTTGGAAATAAGTGTGGTCACATTATGCCATTAAAGGGAAAAATCTCTTAATTGGAAATTAAGAGAATATTCCGAGATATTGTCTTTCTCCCCAAGAAAGAAATTTGTAATTATTTCTTTCCCTTTCTCTTAGGTTTCAACTTTTTCTTAAGCCTATAAATAGATAGCTTTTGTAGAGAAATAAAAAAATCAACGAAAACTCTCGTACCCGACGACCTCTCTCTAGATAACTCTTCTCTGATTCTCTCTATATCGTGGTTCTGAGTTCGACTACGATCGTCGTTGTATCTTGGAAGCAATTTGACTATATGGGGCCAATATTGTCTTAAGGAAAGCGGATTACCGTGCCTCGACGATAATCCTTTCTTCCTCTTTCAGTCCAATACCGAATCACAGGTCAAGTGCTACGTATCTGTAATTTTATTCATATGTTCAATCAATAAAAGTTTTATATTTCATCTGTTCGTCTCTTCTTTATATTACATGTTTAATATATGCTTGAATTCTCAATTTGCGTTTATGAAATAACAATATTCTAACAATCTTAAGACAATATTTTCCTTGTAGTTTTTTCCTAGACGCTCTCAAATCTGACGAACAGATTACTTGGCGGAATAATCTGATTTGACATATGGTCAAACAGACTCGATAAAACGGTTTACTCAAAAAATTTTAAAATTATTGTTAATCAAAAAGATTAACTTAATGTTCATGATTTATTGGTTTGAAATAATCAGATTTTATTATTATTTTTCCTAAGTCTTAATTTTCAGAGCATCGAACCAAGATTCGAAAAGCTGTCCAGGAAAATTCTGCGCTGTCGACGTTTAAGTTTGGCTCGAAACGAAGCACCTATGATCAGAATCAAGTTTTGACCAAAACTACAAAGTTGTAGAGGACGGAAAGAGGAATCCAAAGAAATTAATTTCAGAATTTTTGGATATCTGTAGCTCTCGCTACACCTTCCGTACAGTGACG
Organism: Geranium rotundifolium; assembly: GCA_963920655.1. NCBI lineage: Eukaryota > Viridiplantae > Streptophyta > Magnoliopsida > Geraniales > Geraniaceae > Geranium > Geranium rotundifolium. Next base: position 168,828 of record OY987320.1, read on the forward strand.
CTACTGAAAGTGACAGGCTGAAATTTAATTGATGAATTCTTTATTATAAATTTGTTTATTAGTTATGAATTAATGAGTTATCTAATGAGATTGTGATTATATGTTTTGTGTAGCAATTCATATACGATGAACAAATAAATAATTATTTGGAATCATCTTGATAAGATCTCAACGGATCATATGTGAGAAGACACACAAATAAGGAGACAAGTGAATGAGAGTGTTCTCATGAAGAGAAAGAAACATGTACAGAGATAAGTTTGTTTCTCCCTTATATTTTTATGCCATACTTGATTTGTGTGTTTAGATAATCAAGCATGAGATGGTTTTTGTATATTTGTAATATATATACTCACACACTTATACGATTACAAATATGAGATGCTAATTTGTATATGTTTATATGCTAAGATGAATATGCTTCTTTGTAATATGTATATGTTCGTTATTATATTTGCAAGAATATGATGCTAATATATTTATATAGACATATAAAAGTGTGTGTACCGGTGTTTTGATCAATGTATACGTACATGGATGTCTCAATTAATATATTTAATATACATATATGACTCGGTTTGATTATATATATATATGTTTATATATGCATGTCCATAATTTAATGATTATATATGTGTGCTAAGACCGATTATGCATGCTTATAAACATATAGATGTATGTGTATATTTATGTATATGCTAAGGGCGATATTCACATGCATGCGTATTATAATATTATAGATGAATATATGAATATACATGCTAAGTGTGATATGAGTATATGTATGTGTGTATGCCAAATTTACTAAATAATTATGAGGACGAGATGCTTATGTAGTGTTGTAAATTTGACGCGTGAAATTGCACATTAATTGAGATGATATGATTTGACATAATTGGTCAAACAAGATGATGACCTACTTTATTCAATTGATGAATATAATGGTCTAGCGTTGACCGATGCATGATTAATCGATTCTGTTTCCTTTTATGGAACACGTAAGAACGATTCAATTAATGTTTCTATGTAATCGATCTGTTTTTAAGTGAAACACGTAAAGACGATTGACATAGAGTAATGTTGTGAGCCTCTGACTTAGTTGATCCTGTTCTATTTATAGAACACGTAGGGACAACTCCAACCAGGTTTCAACGTACATGAACACGCTGGTTGTGTGGGGGAACTACCTTCCTTTTCAAGTAAAACCTAACGTTCTGGGTAGTAGAACTTTGTTCTCTACGGTAGACGTTATGTGTAGTAGAACTTCTTATCTACAGGTATAACCAGACCCTCGCGTGGTAGAACAACGCTCCACCAACGCGAGATCTGATTTTTGTGATATGAATTATTTGTTCTATGTGAACACGTTATTTAATTTGATCTAATTTTGTTATTCGTTGTATCAGATATGGTTGACGAAAACGCGAAAGCAACTGAACCAACGCTGCCAGCCGATATGTGGCTAAAATGGTGGAGGTCTAGAGAGATCCCATAAAAGAGCAAGAAACCTTAAGGAGGCGTTGCTAAGAAACCCAAGTCTAATGGGAAGTGCTTCAATTGCGACAAGCAAGTGCGTATGTCTTCCAAATGCAGGGTACTGAAGAAAGGCAAAGAAGCTTGAAGCTAACATTGTGAATATCATGACACAATAGATGTATGACATCGATTCAAGTGCTTAGTTGAGATTTAGAAATTATATGTAATTTCAGTAAATTTCAAAGTTATGAATAAAATAAGAGAAACATTTCTTATATTTATGTCATTAACTCACTTTAATACTTGTACAGTAGAAACAAGTTCACGATAATGGAAACACGTTCCATTTATAATGGAAACACAAACCGAACAATTTTCAAGTATAATGACAACAAGTATATAGTGCTTAAGCAAATTATTTTTTGGAATAATATGGTCTTAATTATTATATACTGTGATGTTAAGTCAATTTGATTCGGTTTATACATGAACACGCACGAACAAAATTGAAAGACTCTAGTGTTAATTTTGAATAACATGGTTTCTTACGAGAAAAATATAAATTGAGTTCTTATGATCCAACTCTAGACGAGAGTACGAAAAGGATATAGTGAACAGTATCAATGCTTTAATTGATTCATGTAGAGTTTATTCTATGCATAAACATGTATGAACGATTATTTTTTAATTTTTTTTAATTAATCGATTCTACGAGACATGTAAAATAGATTAAACAGCGTATATGTTTCTTTGTGAAACACGTGAGATCAACATATGTTGGATTTGTTTATTGTAGGTCGGTATTATCCATCATGTTCAAGAACATAAAGGACAAAACCGAATGATCTTTGCGATCAACGAAAACACGTTGCAAAAACACATGTGAATAAATTGAATGTTTTCAATTATTCATCTAGAATGTGTGGAATCGAGTTAGAACAATTATTTCCATTATTGGAAAACGTTGAATTGTCTAAACTTGATATATGAAATTGAAATTAAACATTTTAATTAATCTATTTCATAAATGTTTTTTTTGGAAAAGAAGTAGTTCTGCGAAATGTCACTCACGTATCGAACATTCGCAAGAGAACTGTATCCAGCAACCTCTTAAGCTCACAAGGCGTTAAGATGGTGCAAGGCTGGAATGAGTTTTGACTAAGGATGAGATGCATGTGGAAAATGATGAGAATCTTTCATGCAAGTCCAAAATGATGAATAAAATAAGAGGGACGCTTCTTATGTTTAATTCAAAAAGTCATTGTATGGATTACATGTAAACTTGGACAAGTTGACTACGTAGCGCTGCGTAGGTTAACAAATGTAGAATCCCTAAATTCTAAGTGTGAATTTATTAAGTCAAAAACCAACGAGATCTTCTTTCCTTACGTCGCAAAGAAAAGCCGTCTGATTTAACCTTTAATGGGTTGTCACGATACATGTGGGGGGAAACTGTACGTCAGTTAGTCACTTTCTAAATAAAGTAACCCAACAAGAAATCAGACAAAATACTTTAGGAATTATGGAAAAGAAACGAACATTCCAATAATTGCCTAAAAATGTGGGGGGTACCTTGCCAAGGTAACAACCCTTTACAAGAGGCAATGAAATAAGTTCCAAAACGTTGGACTGTATTTTCATTGCATACGCTTTGCATAGTGGTATCGGTTCTTGGTGTATGAATCAAACAGATTTCGAAATACAGAAGAACACGATAATGGAGTTAAAGAATGTTTAGTTCTTTGAACATGTGTGTCCATGAAAAGGGAATCGTAAGAATACTAAAGTATGTACGAGGAACCCATAACTATGAACTATACTATGCAAGAGAACCTGCCGTGCTAGAGGTATACTCTTATACTTGTTGGATATTTAACATAAGGGATGTCAAAGACAAGAGGAGAAATGTCTCAACCCTAGCAGGAGGAGCTGGTTCATGGAAATCCTCACGACAAACGATAATAACCAGATTAACATGTTAATCTGAGTTTGAAGCTTTAGATAAAGTTGTGGAAGAAGCCGAGGAGCTACGTAACTAGAGGATATTCCTAAATGGTGAAAGCTTGTGCCTAAAATATGTGTGCATTGTGATCACCAAGCAACTATTTGTAGTGCACAGAGCTTGGGGTAACGGTAAAGATCGGCACATGCATCGTCGACATAACCTCGTTAAACAACTGATCTCTACGAGAATTATCTATGTTGACTTAATAAAGTCAAATGATAATATTGCGGATCCGCTAACCGTTGGGTTAAATAGAAATCAAGTTGATAAACATCAAAAGGAATGAGGCTCAAGCCCATATAATTAAGGCGTCATGTGAAGGAAAACCCTACGTAGTTGACTGGAGATCCCAAGATCTAGGTTCAAAGGGACAACCTAATTGCATGAACCTTGTGCGGTCACTGTGGAGGCAACCCCGAGACCATTTTTATGATGTCAAACAGTGACATAAAAATGGATCAGGTTAAGCTATGCTTTTAATGATACTTTGTGCATCACGAATTTGAGCAAAAGATATCACTTATGTGAGAGTGAAGTGGGGTCGCTTCAAAAGAAACTTATGGGGCTTAGTTCTCTTAAGCTCTTGTAGAACCAGGAGGTGTTCATGACCATAACGAACACAACCATGAGAACCTAACAACCGTGTTTGTTGATATATGTGTGAAGTATATGATCTCTTGCGCTAAACGATAGAGAGTTCAAGAACATCGCGTCTGAAATTCTGATCAGCTAGTCGAGCAAGATGCCACACACAATGTTACACAGAATGCTATAACGTTGTGTCTGACTTCTTGCGTAGATAAAGCAGGACAGTAAATATAAAGCTCTAAGTAATGACACAGCAGATTGTTTACCCAGTTCGGTGCAACGTCACCTACGTCTGGGGGCTCTCAGCCTAGTGGAAAGATTTCACTTATCAGTAATCCGTCAGAACATACAAGTACCTATGATCCCTCCTAGATCTATACTTTATGCTACGTCTTACAGTGCAATCTATCTCAGGGTCTCCCCCTAAATCCAAGAACGTCTTGATTCCACTCTTCGAGCAATCGCCTTGCTCTGTCGTCTTCAAGTCTTCTTCAAGCTTGGTGGTTGCGTGCAGTCTTCAACTCACGACTTTCAGTAAACCCTCAATCACTCAACTCTCTATAGTTATGTGATACACAATGTCCTAAGCACAATCAGCAATTTCTCAGCCCGCAAACCTTCACGTCTAAGAACCTTGCAAATTGATGCTAGGAAACAAAATAAAGAACCACACGATTGCTAAGGGGGTAGCCTAAGCTTTTATAGCAATCGTGGATGAGTACTAACCCTAAAGGGTTTCCTCTTAATCACCGTCTTTCTTCTTTTCAGATTAGGAGTCGTTCTGCACTTTCCTAATCGTTTTCTTGCTGCACTGCCGAACCTGCACTTTCCTGATTTCTGTCGATCAGGATGCTTGTCGAGATGCCGTCAACAATGTCACACAAGATGTCGTAGAAGATGCTTCGACATAGTCGTAGAAGCTGCTTCGACATTCTTTGTAACATGTTTCTTCAGTTCCTTCAAAATTAGCCAATCTCGAAAATCATCGTAACTACAATCTCCCCCTTTGGCTATTTTTAAGGATAGCATTCTTCGTCGCATTCTTCGTCGCATTCTGCATCGCATTCGTCGTCTCGTCGATCGGCAGTGTCTTTGCGCGTATCGTCGCGTCGCGCGTCGCATTCGTCGTCTCGTCGTCTCTATCTTTCTTCCTTGTATCATCGCGCGCGTATTTCTAATTTAAACACTGACTCCCCCTTGCTGGCTCAAAAAGAGCGAAAGTAAACAAATACTTCAACAAATCCGGGAAATAAGCAAAATAAATCCAAACATAACTCACACTTGCTCTCGATCAGCTGTCGAGAGAAAGCATGATACAGTGTTCACAAAATATTACAGACTATAAAAGTTGTTCAGTAGTTCAAGAGTTAGAGAATTTCATAAGTCTTTTCAAATAGAGCTGCTATTGGAACTGGCAGTCTCTGTAGCTTCTGTGGAGGCTTCTTGGGTAGCATCTTCTGGATCATTTGTGGGATCATCTTCTGAGCCTGGAGGAGACATTGAGTGCAGCAGGTTGGCGCAGTGAGTCCGACGCTGCGAGAGGTGCTTCAGAGCCGTCTTTAAGTTTGCAATGTCTTCATCAAGCACTTCAATTTCTTGTTTGAGCATGACGGCATCCCTGTTGGTAGTCCTTGTGAGAGGGACGACACTTGTGGCTCTACTGGTCTTTGCCGTGGCTTCTGGCCTGGCTAGATCAGGAGCATGCCTTCCTTCAAACAATTTGTGGCTCACCACAATTACTCCTCCCCTTTTCCCCACCTTAACCGACGTTTTCAACACACCAGGGTGTTGATGCACGAGTAATTCAGAGATAAGGGATGGAAAGGTTATGGGAATTTTCACAGCAAGAGATCTAGCATGGCGAACAAGATGATCAATCACACATTGTCCAAAGTCAAGTTTAGATCCAGTACCTATTTGGTAGATAAGGATTGCTAGCTCAGGTTTGATCGATGATGCGTGGGTTGAGGGCGCCCAGTTTGCAACTCCAATTCGAAAGAGAATGGAGTACTTGGAAGTCAGATCTGAAGCTGCCACTGTCCCTTTGGATGGCCATGTTCTGCTTTTGTCTCCGGTGATTTCTCGGAGGACTTTGCTCAGATCGGGTGGTGGCACAGATCGAACCCTCTTCCTTTCCAGGAATTCATTGATGATGTCGGAGGTGATGTCAAAACGGATGCCTCTGACATATACTTTATCAAACTCTGGAGCATCTGGGGTACCAAATGTGGTAGGCAAGTTGGCAATGAATTCTTTTACCAGGAGGGGATAGTGGTTGCCAATGTCGGAGACGGTTCTCATCAATTCCGCCTTCTCCAGGAGCTGTATAATGGCCTTTAGCCCAAGCAGCTCCGACAACAATGTCTTCTCTAGGTACGCCGTTCTCTAAAATACAAACTCCCACCTCTTTGCGCCTTCTGCTGAGTGAAACGACACGTTGTCGTAAGTTACACTCATGGTTTTCGTGGCCGTCTTCAAGGCCTTCTTTGTCCTTTCTTCCTCAGCAGGGACCTCTTCAAGATCATCATCAGTGGATTCATCTATCAACCTCCTTGTTGCAATTACTTTCTTCCCCTTTTCTTTGACATGCGATTTTTTCCTTTTGTTGCTGGGACCTCCAGCCTCCTTTCCCTCCTTCCTTTTCCTTGTTTCTTTCAATTTTCCAACCATGACAGCCAAGCTTTCAGTTTCTTCTAGAACCTTTTTCTTCAGGGTCGATAGCACTGTGTGTGCCGTCTCAGCAGCTTCTTCCATGACATCTTCTCTGGCATCCAGAGTGTTTTCTTCTGTGTTGTTGGTGGTGGCATCATTGTTCTTCTTAGCTCCTTCCAGATCGGTCTCTCCGTTTCTGGCTTCTTCTTTCTCTTCTTCTTCTTCCTCGGCTTCTTCCGAGTCAGCTATTTCTTCCTCTTCTACAACTTTTTCAGTGGCTTTTGGTATGACATCTGTTCCTTCTTCTTCTCCTCCTTCTCCTTCCGCAATGCGTTCCAGCCCATGACTGACTGGAGTCAGATCCTCTTTTTCTCCTTCCGGACGTATCAGTTCTTCTACCACACCTTCCTTAGGTGGGTCCTAGTTTTCCAGTAGTGATTCTAACAGATCACTATTTCTAGAAGTATTGGAAGAGAAATCGTTACCTGTAGGTGTTGGAACTGCGACAATTTGCATGGAGGCCTCTCGGTTTTCCTGTCCAGGATCATTCTCTCTTTCTGGCCCAGTTAGGTCAGACATTGAGAAAGCAGCACTTCCGGTCCTGGACTTCTTGGGAACTCGAGAAAAAACTGGTATTGGGGCTTTTTCTGGTGAAGCCTCTTTGATAATTTCTTCTGACTTTTTCAGGATCTTTGGCCCTTTAATTCGCACTCCATGCTTGTTTGTCTTCGCTCTACTGCTTGTGGCGCCTTTGGCTTCAGCTTTCTTTAAAGCAGTGGCTTCCTTCGGGGCTACTGTGCTTCTAGTTTTCACCATTGTTGTTTGAGAGATTTGCAGAGAGTGAATGGTGAAGGCGATGAGGGCGAGCACAGAGAGGAGGCAGACTAGGTTTTTGAAAACTAAACGATTCAAATCTTCTTTAGCGTCTGACTGTGTCTTTCCTTCTCTTTTATATGGGCTTTTGATATGCCTGGCCCAATGGCATTCGTTGGTTTTTAGACCGGTTCATGAAGAGGTACCAACACTGCCTCTTAACCGTTTCTGTATCTTCTTTACTAGTCGTTGATGGAACACAGACCAAGAGATGATCTGAGATCCTCAAATCTGCTCGCTCTAGAGCCTTTGTGAAGATATCAGCTAGTTGCTTCTCTGTTGGGATGTGCTCTAGGATGATCTTCTTGTCTTCGACCAATTCTCTAATGAAGTGATGTCTAATATCAATGTGTTTGGTCTTGCTGTGTTGGACAGGGTTTTTGGAGATGTTGATAGCACTGACATTATCACAATACAAAGTCATGGCATCTTGTCTGACATTGTATTCGACTAACATCTGTTTCATCCAAAGTAGTTGTGTGCAGCTACTCCCAGCAGCAATATACTCCGATTCGGCAATGGAAAGGGCAACACCGTTTTGCTTCTTACTAAACCATGATATGAGGTTGTTGCCAAGGAAGAAGCATCCTCCAGATGTGCTTTTCCTATCCGATGTGTTCCCAGCCCAATCGGCATCACAATACCCCACCAAGGTAGAGGATGTGTCGAATGAATATAATAAGCCCAAGTTTGTAGTCCCAGAGATATATCTAATAATTCTTTTGGCTTGGGATAGATGACTAACCTTAGGATTAGCTTGATATCGTGCACATACTCTGACAGAGTAGGCAATATCTGGTCGACTTGCGGTGAGGTAGAGGAGACTACCGATGATGCTCCTGTATAGGTGTTGGTCGACGGCTTCTCCTGGATCATCTTTAGTTAGCTTGACATGTGTAGCTGCTGGTGTCCTTTTATGTGAGGCTTTTTCTAGCCCAAACTTCTTGACAATATTCTTCGCATATTTGCTCTGAGATACGAAGATGCTATCCTTTTGTTGTTTGATTTGGAAGCCTAGAAAATAAGTAAGCTCTCCCACCATGCTCATCTCAAATTCTGATTGCATTTGTTGAATAAATGTCTCTACCATCTTGCTTGACATCCCTCCAAAAACAATGTCATCGACATAGATTTGAGCTATCATCAGATTCCCGTCTTCGTTCTTCACAAATAGGGTCTTGTCGACTCCCCCTCTAGTGTAGCCGCTTTGGATGAGGAATTTTGTGAGCCTTTCATACCAAGCCCTTGGTGCTTGTTTCAACACATAAAGAGCTTTCTTCAGTTTATACACATGATCAGGGTAGTGAGGATCAATAAATCCTTTAGGTTGTGACACATACACTTCTTCGTTGAGATCCCCATTCAAGAACGTACTTTTGACATCCATCTGGTAGAGCTTTATCTGTAGATGACACGATATCCCTAGCAAGAGACGGATTGCTTCAAGTCTTGCCACAGGAGCAAATGTCTCATCGAAGTCAACACCCTCAATTTGAGTATACCCTTGAGCAACTAACCTTGCTTTGTTGCGAGTGATGTTGCCAAGCTCATCGGATTTGTTCTTGAAGATCCACTTGGTGCCTATGATGTTTCCTTCACTTGGTTTGGGCACCAGTTCCCATACCTGATTTTTTTCAAATTGAATCAGCTCTTCTTGCATAGCATTGACCCAATACTCATCATTGATGGCTTCATTGATATTTTTGGGTTCTGTCTTTGAGACGAAACAAATATTTCCAATCATCTCGTTATAATCTTCAGGAGCTTTTGACCGAGTCCGTACGCCTTCATTCAAGTTTCCAATAACTCCAGAGATAGGATGGTTAGTCTGGACTCTTCGTGAGGGATTCTTGTTTCTGGTTTCAGAAACTACTTCGTTATTGGCGACATCATCTTCGGTTTTGCTGCTAGCATCTTCTCTGACGTCTGGGGTAGCATTCTTCCTGACATTGTTGGGAGGATAGGCTCCGTCTTCCTCTGTCGCATCTTTTGAGGCATCTTCGCAGTCATCGTCAACAACAACATTGATTGATTCCATCATGGTCTTGGTTCGTTTGTTGAAGACTCGGTATGCACGACTATTCCTTGAATAGCCAAGGAAGATGCCTTCATCGCTTTTTGGGTCAAGCTTTTGGCGAGGCTCTCTATCAGCTAGTATATAACAAGTGGAGCCAAAGATATGGAAGTACTTAACATTGGGCTTTCTCCCCCTCCATATTTCATAATGAGTTACTGACATACCTGGTCGGAGAGTGACTCGATTGTGGATATGGCAAGCAGTGTTAAGTGCTTCTGCCCAGAAGTGAGTTGGTATGTCTTTAGCCAGCATCATAACTCTTGCCATCTCCTGTAGAGTCCTGTTCTTGCGCTCAACAATGCCATTCTGTTGAGGGGTGATTGGTGCTGAGAATTCATGCGTTATCCCTTCTGAGTTGCAGAAATCAACAAGCTTGCTGTTTTCGAATTCTCGACCATGATCACTACGAAGACGGATGATTTTGCCAATTGTCTCTCCTTTTTCTCGTTGGACTTGAATGCATAGATTCTTGAAGATCGAGAAGGTGTCTGATTTGTCACGAGGGAAGTCAACCCAAGTGTATCGCGAGTAATCATCTACACATACAAAGACATATCGTTTTCCTCCAAGGCTTTCAACTTGCATTGGTCCCATGAGGTCAACATGTATCAGCTCAAGTACTCGAGAGGTGGTGATATGCTGAAGCTTCTTGTGTGACATCTTGGTTTGCTTTCCAATTTGACATTCTCCGCAGATCTTTCCTTCAACTATTTTTAGGTTTGGGATTCCGGTGATAGCCTGCTCTGAGATTGCCTTTTCCATACTTCTAAGATTTAGATGTCCAAGCTTACGATGCCATAGTTTGGTTTCTTCTGCTTTGGAGACAAGGCACTTGGTTGCTTCAGTATGTGTCTCGGGAGACCAGATATAGCAATTGTCTGTTGAGCGAACTCCTTGTAGAATAGTGACCTGATCGATGTTGTTAACTATACAGGCTTCTTTAGTGAATTTCACTACCAAATCCTGATTACATATCTGACTGATGCTAATCAGGTTTGCTTTAAGTCCTACAAGTAATGCTTCAGTCAGACAGGTGGCTTCTGGATGCTTAAGCATTCCTTTTCCAATGATTCGAGCTCGGATTCCATCTCCAAACGTAACAAAGCAGTTTGTATATAATTTAAGATTGGAGAGAAACTCTGGAGTACCTGTCATGTGTCGAGAGCATCCACTGTCGAGATACCAGTCCTTGTTCGTTGAAGCTCTTAATGATGTATATGCAACATTAGCTCGATAGGTCAGGTTCTTAGGTCTCCATTCAAGGCGAGTTGTCTTCGAAGGAGATGGGAGATGCCTTTGATATTTCTGAGCTTGCTTCCTCTTAAGAAGTTGAAAACAAAAAGGTCTGATATGACCTGGTTGACCACAGTAATGACATATCCATTGATATTGATAAGCTGGTCTTCTGTAGCTTTGTTGTCTGCGTGGAGGATGTCTTCTGACAGTTTCTTGACAGGAACAGGTTGTAGATGATGTTATGGCTTTTGTTGTAGGTCGTCCTGTAGGATGAGTTGGGGCATCCTGTTGTTTCTTGTCAGCCAAGGCTTGTTGTGGGACAAACTTTGTCCCTGTTGTTGAGGGGACAGCATGTGTGTACCGTAGTCCCGTCGTATCTTTGCACTGTTTTCCCACTGATAAAATCTTGTCAAGGCTATCTGTGCTTGGATTCGTCATCTTTACCGATTTAGTCATGAGACTAATTTCTCCATTAAGTCTGGTGATTTCTCGTTTCAGCTCCACGATCGTCTCTAGAAATCTAGACTTGTCGTTGGTAAGACTAATGATCCTTTCGCCTTGTTGATCAAGTATCAGAGTTTCCTTGATCCATCTGGTGTGCAAGCCTTTGTATGCCTCGACTAGTTGCTCTTTAGTCCAATTCTCATATGGAGTTGGATCATTATTGATGTCGACAGCATTATCAACATTACATGTAGGAGTAGTAGTAGTGAATGCAACAAAGTTGCTTACCTCTTCAGATCCACTATCTTCATTGTCATCATCTGATAGAGTGGCATTGTATCCTCGTTTTTGTTGTTTGAGGAAATTTGGACATTCTCTACGGAGGTGGCCGAATCCTTCACATTCATGACATCGAAGCCCCTTTTTGTTTTCTTCCCCACTCCTGTTTGGTCTGTCAAGATTACCTCCAGCTTGAGCTTTTTGTGGAGCATTGTTTCTGGCATTTGCTGTGACATTCCGTCCACCCATTCGACTAAATCTTCTCATGGCTTGGTTGTATTTTTTTGTGAGAAGAGCCATTGTAGCCTCGATGTCTTCATCAGAATCCGAATCTTCAGGATCTGGTTGCTTGTGTGTTGAGCTCTTGAAAGCAACTCCTTTGTTCCTTTTGTCGATGTTGGGTAGAGACAACTCATAGGTCATTAGAGACCCCATCAGCTCATCAAATTTCAAGACCTTGAGGTCATGAACTTCTTCAATTGCTGTGATCTTCATCTTGAACTTAGGGCTAAGAGCACGTAGGGTCTTTCTTACCAATTTTTCATCAGACATTGGTTCTCCCAGAGAATAGGATTCATTGGCTAGATCGCGAATGCGAACATTGAAATCTGCAATTGATTCGTCTTCCTTCATGATGAGGGCTTCGAAGTTTGTAGTCAGGTATTGCAGTTTCTATTCTCTAACCTTAGTTGTTCCTTCATATGCTACGGCCAGGATGTCCCATGCTGATTTGGCAGTTGTGCATGTGTTGATTAGTCTGAACACGTTCTTGTCAACACCGTTGAAGATAGCATTCAAAGCTCGAGAATTTCCCAGTGATTCTTCATCTTCATCATCGGTCCAGTCTTTTTCTGGTTTTGGGCCGATAGGATTGCCATCACTGTCACTGAGTTGTGGTGCATTCCAACCATTGAGTACAACCTTCCATGTCTTGTTGTCTAGCGACTTCATGAAGGCAACATTCGAGCCTTCCAATAGCCATAGTTCCTTCCGTCTAGAACAGGTGGTCGATTTATGGATCCTCCTTCTCTGGTATTGTCCATCTTTGATCAAAATATTTGTTTAGGAACTCACCTAAAGCTATAGGTGCCCCCTCTGATACCAATTGAAATTCTGATCAGCTAGTCGAGCAAGATGCCACACACAATGTTACACAGAATGCTATAACGTTGTGTCTGACTTCTTGCGTAGATAAAGCAGGACAGTAAATATAAAGCTCTAAGTAATGACACAGCAGATTGTTTACCCAGTTCGGTGCAACGTCACCTACGTCTGGGGGCTCTCAGCCTAGTGGAAAGATTTCACTTATCAGTAATCCGTCAGAACATACAAGTACCTGTGATCCCTCCTAGATCTATACTTTATGCTACGTCTTACAGTGCAATCTATCTCAGGGTCTCCCCCTGAATCCAAGAACGTCTTGATTCCACTCTTCGAGCAATCGCCTTGCTCTGTCGTCATCAAGTCTTCTTCAAGCTTGGTGGTTGCGTGCAGTCTTCAACTCACGACTTTCAGTAAACCCTCAATCACTCAACTCTCTATAGTTATGTGATGCACAATGTCCTAAGCACAATCAGCAATTTCTTAGCCCGCAAACCTTCACGTCTAAGAACCTTGCAAATTGATGCTAGGAAACAAAATAAAGAACCACACGATTGCTAAGGGGGTAGCCTAAGCTTTTATAGCAATCGTGGATGAGTACTAACCCTAAAGGGTTTCCTCTTAATCACCGTTTTTCTTCTTTTCAGATTAGGAGTCGTTCTGCACTTTCCTAATCGTTTTCTTGCTGCACTGCCGAACCTGCACTTTCCTGATTTCTGTCGATCAGGATGCTTGTCGAGATGCCGTCAACAATGTCACACAAGATGTCGTAGAAGATGCTTCGACATAGTCGTAGAAGCTGCTTCGACATTCTTTGTAACATGTTTCTTCAGTTCCTTCAAAATTAGCCAATCTCGAAAATCATCGTAACTACAATGTCTACTCATCTGTCAGGAAGATAAGTATACTTTCACTAGGAAAGTTCAAAGGGGGTAACCTACTTATCCGATGCATATATCGACTGTAGAGAGTAATTACCGCGTTGAAATTATTACACGTTCAATTTCATTCATGTGGGGGATTGTTGGACAAAATTGATAAAAATGGCAAAAGTTGACATATGTGTTAACAAGTGAATGGGTCAACTTGAGCCGTGATTTTGGAACGCTTTGACTCGGCCTAGAATGATGTGAAACACGTTTACATAATCTAGGATATGAGAGCTTTCCAACGGTATATCACGAGCTCTAAACGGACAAGAGGTGAATGAGAAATTGAACCTCAAAGATGACCACTTGAAATGAGTTGTGCTGAAAAGTTGGGGAACGAAAATCGGCCACATTTTCACTAAGGCACAAAAACGAATTTCCATCAATATTTTTAATTTGTAAATTGAGAATAATATTTTCCAATATAATTCGGAAATAAGTATTTTCCAAGTCAGTAAATTTGGGAATAAATATTTTTTTCTAAAATTGGAAATAATATTCTGCAATTTGCAATGTGGAAATAAATAAATATTTTCGGAATATTTATATTCATGAATAAAATATTTCCGTGATATTTTCTAAATGTAAAATATTTCCAAAATAATTATTTGGAAATAAGTGTGGTCACATTATGCCATTAAAGGGAAAAATCTCTTAATTGGAAATTAAGAGAATATTCCGAGATATTGTCTTTCTCCCCAAGAAAGAAATTTGTAATTATTTCTTTCCCTTTCTCTTAGGTTTCAACTTTTTCTTAAGCCTATAAATAGATAGCTTTTGTAGAGAAATAAAAAAACCAACGAAAACTCTCGTACCCGACGACCTCTCTCTAGATAACTCTTCTCTGATTCTCTCTATATCGCGGTTCTGAGTTCGACTACGATCGTCGTTGTATCCTGGAAGCAATTTGACCATACGGGGCCAATATTGTCTTAAGGAAAGCGGATTACCGTGCCTCGACGATAATCTTTTCTTCCTCTTTCAGTCCAATACCGAATCACAGGTCAAGTGCTACGTATCTGTAATTTTATTCATATGTTCAATCAATAAAAGTTTTATATTTCATCTGTTCGTCTCTTCTTTATATTACATGTTTAATATATGCTTGAATTCTCAATTTGCGTTTATGGAATAACAATGTTCTAACACAAAATTCAAGCAATCTACTAGTTCTAAAATGTGAAGAGACAACTAGGTTGAAATTGCGAAACAGATGTAGTGAATTCTGCCTTAAAAGACGGTAAACATGGATGTATTTTCCAGAAGACAAGTAGTTCCTGCACCATATGGGATTAACCAAGTTACTGAAAGAAGCAAGTTTGCTCGTGTATAAGCCAATATCTCAGCTAATAGGAAAATTTAAGAGCAGAAGTAACATGAAAGGGGGAAGAAGATTGTAAATACAACTGTTTAGTTTATTAGAACTCACATTTAAAGAATGTGTTTGCGAGTTACTGTATGATTCATGAAACTTTTAGTTACTCATTGGTTATAAGTAAAGAAGGTATGTTTTGCTTTATTGCTAACATTGAAAAGGCATTGCCCCTAAAACCTGCTCTTACAAAAAGTTGTCTAAATTTGTAGTCAAATAGTTAAGTGCGCCGATAAGGGATCTCAATTTTTTTTATCATTAATCATATAGATTCGTATACGTGCAATAATGGCTGAGAGAAGCTAATGGAAAATTGCTAATATTATATTCCAAAATAAATCACCGGCTATTAAGACAAAAGTAAAATAAATATCAAATATCAAGCTCAAAAGAAATATATTCAACTCAAAGTGTATGGGTGTGAACGACATACAAAAATGGATTTAGTTGAGTACCATTTATGTTAGCCCTAACAAAGACATTACTTCAATAACATTGATGAGGATGTTATGTAAGAAACCAAAATAACAAGAAGTACTTCACCTGGGAGACCACCCGAGGTGAAGTATCTTTTCCACAGGAAATTAGCTCCAATCCACGGATTATGTCTTGAAATTTCAGCATGCTTGTTCGGCCGGTGACGACTGTTAGATATGGGGTTAGTCCATAAACACAAATCGAGCAATTAATACATTTATTCAAGCATGCATGCAATAATTAAATAAATTAAAAAAAGACGAACACAGTGAATAATACTTTATTATTATTGAATATCACCGTCACAATACAATAAAATTTACTTGACCTGTGAATCGGTATTGGACATATGAAAAAGGAAGAAATGATTATCGACGAGGCACGGTAATCCGCTTTCCTTGAGACGAATTTTGCCCCCGTATGGACAAATCGCTCCCAGGAAACAATGTCGATCGAAGGCGAACTCTGAACCGTGATGTAGAGAGAATCAGCCAAGAAGAACTAGAGAGAGAGGTGGTCGGGTAGGGTATTTTTCGATGTGTCTCTATTTCTCTACAAAAGAGATCATATACTTCACACATATATCAACAAACACGGTTGTTAGGTTCTCATGGTTGTGTTCGTTATGGTCATGAACACCTCCTGGTTCTGCAAGAGCTTAAGAGAACTAAGCCCCATAAGTTTCTTTTGAAGCGACCCCACTTCACTCTCACATATGTGATATCTTTTGCTCAACTTCGTGATGCACGAAGTATCATTAAAAGCATAGCTTAACCTGATCCATTTTTATGTCACTGTTTGACATCATAGGAATGGTCTCGGGGTTGCCCCCACAGTGACCGCACAAGGTTCATGCAATTAGGTTGTCCCTTTGAACCTAGATCTTGGGATCTCCAGTCAACTAGGTAGGGTTTTCCTTCACATGACGCCTTAATTATATGGGCTTGAGCCGCATTCCTTTCGATGTTTATCAACTTGATCTCTATTTAACCCAACGGTTAGCGGATCCGCAATATTATCATTTGATCTTATCAAGTCAACATAGATAATTTTCGTAGAGATCAGTTGTTTAACGATGTTATGTCGACGACGCATATGTCGATCTTCACCGTTACCCCCAAGCTCTGTGCACTACAAATAGTTGATTGGTGATCACAATGCACACATATTTTAGGCACAAGCTTTCGCCATTTAGGAATATCCTCTAGGAAGTTACGTAGCTCCTCGGCTTCTTCCACAGCTTTATCCAAAGCTTCAAACTCAGATTTACATGTTAATCTGGTTATCATCGTTTGTCGTGAGGATTTCCATGACACAACTCCTCCTGCTAAGGTTGAGACGTTTCTTCTCTTGTCTTTGACATCCCTTACATTAGATATCCAACAAGCATAAGAGTATACCTATAGCATGGCAGGTTCTCTTGCATGGTATAGTCCATAGTTATGGGTTCCTCGTACATAACTTAGTATTCTTATGATTCCCTTTTTCATGGACACACATGTTCAAAGAACTAAACATTCTTTAACTCCATTATCGTGTTCTTCTGTATTTCGAAATCTGTTTGATTCATACACCAAGAACCGATACCACTATGTAAGGTATATGCTTTAAAAATACAGTCCAACGTTTTGGAACTTATTTCATTTCCTCTTGTAAAGGGTTGTTACCTTGGCAAGGTACCCCCACATTCTTAGGCAATTATTGGAAGACTCGTTTCTTTTCCATAATTTCTACAGTATCTTGTCTGATTTCTTGCGGGGTTACCTTATTTAAAAGGTGACTAACTGACATACAGTTTCCTCCCACATGTATCGTGACAACCCATTAAAGGTTAAATCAGACGGTTTTCTTTGCGACGTAAGGAAAGAAGATCTCGTTGGTCTTTGACTTATCATAAATTCACACTTAGAATTTAGGGATTCTACATTTGTTAACCTATGCAGCGCTACGTAGTTAACTTGTCCAAGTTTACATGTCATCCATACAATGACTTATTGAATTAAACATAAGAAGCGTCCCTCTTATTTTATTCATCATTTTGGACTTGCATGAAAGATTCACATCATTTTCCACATGCATCTCATCCTTAGTCAAAACTCATTCCAGCCTTGCACCATCTTAACGCCTTGTGAGCTTAAGAGATTGTTGGATACAGTTCTCTTGCGAATGTTCGATACGTGAGTGACATTTCGCAGAACTATTTCTTTTCCAAAAAAACATTCATGAAATTGATCAATTAAAAATGTTTAAATTCAATTTCATATATCAAGTTTAGACAATTCAACGTTTTCCGGTAATGGAAATAATTGTTCTAACTCGATTACACACATTCTAGATGAATAATTGAAAACATTCAATTTATTCACATGTGTTTTCGCAACGTGTTTTCGTTGATCGCAAAGATCATTCGGTTTTGTCCTTAATGTTTTTGAACACGATGAATCATACCGACAAACAATCAGCAAATCGAATATATGTTGATCTCACGTGTTTCACAAAGAAACATATACGTTGTTCAATCTATCTTACATGTCTCGTAGAATCGATTAATTAAATTTTTTTTTAAAATAATCAATCATATATGTTTATGCATAGAATAAACTCTACATGTATCAATTAAAGCATTGATATTGTTCAATATATCATTTTCGTACTCTCGTCTAGAGATGGATCATAAGAACTCAATTTATATTTTTCTCGTAAGAAACCATGTTATTCAAAATTAACACTAGAGTCTTTCAATTTGTTCGTGCGTGTTCATCTATGAACCGAATCAAATTGAGTTAACATCACAGTATATAATAATTAAGACCATATTATTCCAATGAATAATTTGCTTAAGCACTATATATTTGTTGTCATTATACTTGGGAACTGTTCGGTTTGTGTTTCCACTATAAATGAAACGTGTTTCCATTATTGTGAATTTGTTTCTACTGTACAAGTATTTAAGTGAGTTAATGACATAAATATAAGAAATGTTTCTCTTATTTTATTCACAACTTTGAAATTTACTGAAATTACATATAATTTCTAAATCTCAACTAAGCCCTTGAATCGATGTCATACATCTATTGTGTCATGACATCCACAATGTTAGCTTCAAACTTCTTTGCCTTTCTTCAGCATCCTGCCTTTGGAAGACATAAGCACTTGCTTGTTGCAATTGAAGCACTTCCCATTAGACTTGGGTTTCTTGGCAACGCTTCCTTAAGGTTTCTTGCTCTTTTGTGGGATCTCTCTATACCTCCACCATTTTAGCCACATATCGGCTGGCAGCATTGGTTCAGTTGCTTTCGCGTTTTCGTCAACCATATCTGATACAACGAATAACAAAATTAGATCGAATTAAATAACGTGTTCACATAGAACAAATAATTCATATCACAAAAATCAGATCTCACGTTGGTGGAGCGTAGTTCTACCACGCGAGGGTCTGGTTATACCCGTAGATAACGAAGTTCTACTACACATAACGTCTACCCGTAGAGAACAGAGTTCTACTACACAGAACGTTAGGTTTTACTTGTAAAGGAATGTAGTTCCCCCACACAACCATCGTGTTCCTGTACGTTGAAACCTGGTTGGAGTTCTCCCTACGTGTTCTATAAATAGAACAGGATCAACTGAGTCAGAGGCTCACATCATTACTCTATGTTAATCGTCTTTACGTGTTTCACTTAGAAACAGATCGATTACATAGAAACATTGATTGAATCGTGCTTACGTGTTCCATAAAAGGAAACAGAATCGATTAATCATGCATCGAGCAACGCTAGACCATTATATTCATCAATTGAATAAAGTAGGTCATCATCTTGTTTGACCAATTATGTCAAATCGTATCATCTCAATTAATGTGCAATTTCACGCGTCAAATTTACAACACCACATAAGTATCTCGTCCTCATAACCATTTAGTAAATTTGGCATACACACATACATATACTCATATCACACTTAGCATGTATATTCATCTATAATATAATAATACGCATGCATGTGAATATCGCTCTTAGCATATACATAAATATACACATACATCTATATGTTTATAAGCATGCATAATCGTTCTTAGCACACATATATAATCATTAAATCATGGACATGCATATATATATATATATATATATAATCGAACCGAGTCATATATGTATATTAAATATATTAATTGAAACATCCATGTACGTATACATAGATCAAAACACCGGTACACACACTTTTATATATCTATAT
Source organism: Geranium rotundifolium (assembly GCA_963920655.1). Classification (NCBI taxonomy): domain Eukaryota; kingdom Viridiplantae; phylum Streptophyta; class Magnoliopsida; order Geraniales; family Geraniaceae; genus Geranium; species Geranium rotundifolium. The sequence continues at coordinate 188,573 of OY987320.1, forward strand.
AAATATATTAGCATCATATTCTTGCAAATATAATAACGAACATATACATATTACAAAGAAGCATACTCATCTTAACATATAAACATATACAAATTAGCATCTCATATTTGTAATCGTATAAGTGTGAGTATATATATCACATATATACAAAAACCATCTCATGCTTGATTATCTAAACACACAAATCAAGTATGTCATAAAAATATAAGGGAGAAACAAACTTATCTCTGTACATGTTTCTCACTCTTCAAGAGACCACCCTTATTCTCTTGTCTTCTTATTTGTGTGTCTTCTCACATATGATCCATTGAAATCTTATCAAGATAATTCAAAATAATTATTTATCTGTTCATCGTATATAAATTGCTACAAGAAACATATAATCACAATCTCATTAGATAACTCATTAATTCATAATTAATAAACAAGTTTATAATAAAGGATTCAGCAATTAAATTTTAACCTGTCACTTTCAGTAGAGTTACTGTACGGAAGGTGAAGCGAGGGCTACAGATATCTAAAAATTCTGAAATTAATTTCTTTGGATTTCTCTTTTCGTCCTCTATAACTTTTTAGTTTTGGTAAAGACTTGATTCTGACCAGAGGTGCTTCGTTTCTAGCCAAACTTAAACGTCGACACCGCAGAATTTTCCTGGACAGCTTTTCGAATCTTGGTTAGATGCTCTGGAAAATAAAACTTAGGAAAAATAATAATCAAATCTGATAATTTCAAACCAATAAATCATGAACATTAAGTTAATCTTTTTGATTAACAAGAATTTGAAAAGGTTTCGAGTAAACCGTTTTATCGAGTCTGTTTGACCATATGTCAAATCAGATTAATTCCGCCATGGTAACCTGTTCGTCGGGTTAGAAAGCTTCTATGAAAAAACTACAACACAAAAATTCGTCTCAAGATTGTTAGATACGGGGTTAGTCCATAAACGCAAATCGAGCAATTAATACATTTATTCAAGCATGCATGCAATAATTAAATAAATTGAAAAAAAGACGAACACAATGAATAATACTTTATTATTATTGAATATCATCGTCACAATACAATAAAATTTACTTGACCTGTGAATCGGTATTGGACATAAAAAGAAGGAAGAAACGATTATCGACGAGGCATGGTAATCCGCTTTCCTTGAGACGAATTTTGCCCCCGTATGGATAAATCGCTCCTAGGATACAACGTCGATCGTAGGCGAACTCTGAACTGTGATGTACAGAGAATCAGGCAAGAAGAACTAGAGAGAGAGGTGGTCGGGTTGGGTATTTTTCGATGTGTCTCTATTTCTCTACAAAAGCTATCTATTTATAGGTTTAGGGCAAAGTTGAAACCTAAAGAGAAAGGGAAAGAAATAATTACAAATTTGTTTCTTGGGGAGAAAGACAATATCTCGAAATATTCTCTTAATTTCCAATTAAGAGATTTTTTTCCTTTTAATGGCATAATGTGACCACACTTATTTCCAAATAATTATTTTGGAAATATTTTACATTTAAAAAATATCACGGAAATATTTTATTCATGAATAAAAATATTCTGAAAATATTTAATTCTTCAATATAAATATTCCGAAAATATTTATTTATTTCCATATTGCAAGTTGCAGAATATTATTTCCGATTTCAGGAAAAAATAATTATTCCCAAATTTACTGACTTGGAAAATATTTATTTCCGAATTATATTGGAAAATATTATTCTCAATTTACAAATTAAAAATATTGATGGAAATTCGTTTTTGTGCCTTAGTGAAAATGTGGCGGACTTTCGGCCCCCAAATTTTCAGCACAACTCATTTCAAGTGGTCATCTTTGAGGTTCAATTTCTCATTCACCTCTTGTTCGTTTAGAGCTCGTGATATACCGTTGGAAAGCTCTCATATCCTAGATTATGTAAATGTGTTTCACATCATTCTAGGTCGAGCCAAAGCATTCCAAAATCACAACTCAAGTTGACCCATTCACTTGTTAACACATATGTCAACGTTTGCCATTTTTATCAATTTTGTCCAACAACGACCTCCACCCTCAAAGCAGAGAATTTGCCCCTTATTTATTCACTACATATGACTAAATCTAAGAAAGGCATGGCAAAACAAATTGAACACACACAGATAAGAAAATGATATAAGGAAAACCTTTAGGTGTATAGCTGAAATTATGAGAGCTTCCAAGCCATCTCCCGCTTTGAAGGTCTCCAACGAGTAGCTCACGTACAACTTCAAGCTTTTGCAATATAAGATAAGCAAATGCATAAACTTGTAAGCAGCTTTAATAGCTTATCCAATTTGGGATACATGATTTTAGTACCATAATAATAATGGTAGTGTTGACAACCCATAAATTTAGACCAAATTGTACAATAAAGTCTTCATGACATCTTCAAAAATCCAATTAAATATAAAAATATATTAACTATTTTGAAAAGAAAAAAATAGCTAGTCTGAATAACCACAACCGGAATCAAAACGTGCAATCAAATGGCTCAGGAATTGGCCAGTAAGGGACTTTCCCACCAACTATAGTTTCAGCTGTCCAGCTTAATGCCGGGTTAGTTGCTCTTTCCTAAATAAAATTCAATTTTAATTTAAAAATAAGAAGTAGCTAATCTGAATAAGGAAATATGTAGCAGCATACCAAATTACTATAAATGGTTATGGCGAATATATTAAACCTTACAAAGAAAATCATATTAAATTAAGTAACGGTGCGAATTCAAAAAATAGAAAGTAGCAATCAACATCTTATTTCCTTTCTTGCAGAGATTGCCAACAAAATATGGTAAACAATATATATTATTGGGGTAACTACACATCAGTTCACCCGTCGAAACTTTATTCCATGATTGGTACACCAAGTTTGAAATTTATTTTCTCGGTCCCCCAAGTTTAAGACGTTAACATTTTAGTCCAAATTCAGTTAAATCTAACACCAATACTATTCATATTTTTTTAATACCCTAAATGCTCCTGTTATAATTTATATGGAGCATTATTATTTATAAATGTAAAATTACCATTGCACCCCTCATTTGCATAACAAAATTACCTTTGGTTCAAGGGTAACTTAGTAACTTTGAAGAACAAAATAAAAATAAATGCAAGTGAAATTATTATAATGCCCCATTCTTCAACCTTCCATCTCTCACTCTCTGGTTCATCAAAGTTACTAAGTTACCCTTGAACCAAAGGTAATTTTGTTATGCAAATGAGGGGTGCAATGGTAATTTTACATTTATAAATAATAATGCTCCATATAAATTATAACAGGAGCATTTAGGGTATTAAAAAAATATGAACAATATTGGTGTTAGATTTAACTGAATTTGGACTAAAGTGTTAACGTTTTAAACTTAGGTACCAATCTTGGAATGAGGTTTCAACGGGTGTACAGATATGTAATTACACATATATTATTTCAATCACCTTGGACTAACTGCACAGCCAACCCTTCAAGACCAGAAGTGTACTGTGCAACCGAATTTGTCCTGCAACATAATAAGCTCAACCAAATTAAAACTTGACACAAGTAATATACAATGATGAAACACATGTGCAAACAAAAATCTTACAGAGAAGAAGTTAGTTTTCTCCATCTTCCAAACGAATACAACAGTCATTAATGCAAGGTAACCACCAAGCACAACCCTAGTAGCAAAGATCTCTTTCAATTTCCGGCTAGCAGGCAATGGAGATGGCTTCTCACGATCATTTGAGATTATCATAATGGTTCCTGATATAAATGTACATCAGCGTCAGTTTACATGGAGATGCGTTTAAAGAAGTATAATGTGAGTTAAGTTTGCTTGACAGCAAGATTTCTTTAAAAGAACTAGCCGTCATTTAGAAAGGCAATAATCAAGACCATGAAAGGGGAGAAGTCGGACTTCAAGATTAGAGCAATAAACATAAACTCGACGTATTATTTGTTTAATAATTTTTCCCAACAGAAAAGCACCATTTGTGCATTAATTTTTCCCAACATAACAGCATAATTTTTCCCAACAGAAAAGCACCACGCGGGCACAGCAGCCCTGACAAAGACAACGATCCTCAATGCCGACTACCACAACAACACCATATATGTGGAAGTGGGGAAAACACACAGCGTAACGCTCCCTAACAGAACCAACAAACGTCAACAACAAGGTGGGAGGCCAGCAAGAGAGGAATGGGGCAAAACGCACAACGCCACGTGGAAACCATAGGTATTGCTATTATATTTATATATATATACTTGTTTAATTAATAAAGTGCAACCAACCCGACATCATGCCTGACAGCCGAAATTACAGATTGTGGGACAAACCCCTCCCTATAATCCCAACTATTGTTAGTTAGCGCATACTTGACTAATTCATGAGTCGCTTTATTACATAATCTACGGGCGAAAGTTAACGAGATATTAGCCCCGAGGGATGTTAGGAGGCGCCTGCAGTCGAAGATAATACCCCTGAACATATTATTTAGTTGTTCTCCTCTATTGGCCTGGTTTACCACTCGAAGACAATCCGTCTCGATTCCCACCGCACTCCAGCGCTTCCCTTTCGCCCAAGATATCGCTTCCCTGACTCCCACGGCCTCCACCTCATCGGGCTGGAGATGTCCCGTATACCGTCTGCACAGTGCGTCCACAACTCGACCTTCGTGATCCCTACAGATAATACCAATACTCCAAAATCCACTCTCTGCGGCTATTCCCCCATCCACGTTTATTTTTAGCTTTCCAGGGTGTGGAGGGACCCAGACCGTTGAAGATGATGTCACGAGTGGTTCATCTCTGGAGACGTCCTTGTGGTGATTTGTAGCTGCCCAAACTCTTCGGCACCCTTTCGCTATTGCCGTTACTCTTGGTAGATGGAAAGTCTCCTTATTTCAGACTAAATTATTCCTTGCCTTCCAAATAGCCCATAGCGTAAAAGCCCATAAACTTGCCTCATCCTCTCCATCCACCCAAGAATACCAGGCTTAGAGAGCTGGAGTCGGTCCCATTTTGTCGCGGATTCCCCTTAGGAGCATGTCGTCCCACACGGGTTTTACCACTCGACACCTCAACATCATGTGATCTATGGTCTCTTCCGGGTCGCCACAAAATGGGCACTGGGTATCTATTGGCAACCCCTTCTCTGCCAACCGGATCCTACTCGGAAACATGTTTGACAACGCCCTCCAGATGAAGATTTTGACCTTTGATGGGACATGCAGCTTCCATAGCTCTTTCCAGCAGGTCCCTTAGACTGGTGTGGACCACACGTTTCCCTCTTACAGATAGCTCGATAAGCACTTTTGACTGAGTAATCCCCTGATATATCAGCTTCCCAGCACCACTGGTCCCTGGATCCATACCAACTTGGAATGATGGAAAAGATTCGATTCCCTGTCTCCTAGTCAAAGAGGGCTCTTACCTTACCTACGTCCCATGCTCTGCAATCCTGTGTGTACAGATCAAAGATTTGCAGGCCCACATGAATTAAAGGAGTCTTTGTGATTGTCGGGCTTGACCCCCCTAGCCACGGGGTACCCACTACCAAACTATTCCCAGGTCCAATACTCATTCGTGCGTTCTCCCGAATGACCGATCTTGCCTCACAGATACTCCTCCATATGAAACTCGGGGCCGTTCCTAATGGGGCCCCTAGGAAAGAAGATTGTGGGAAGTACTTGGCTTTTAACAACCTGCTTGGCAATGAGTTTTGTTTTGTTAGGATCCTCCAAACTTGTTTCCCGCATAGAGCTAAGTTTTGTTCCTTCAGGTTAATAAAACCCATCCCCCCAGCTCCTTATGTTTGCACAAATCGGTCCACTTGCGCCATGTGATTCCTCCCCTTCCCCTGCTACCCTTCCACCAGAACCTATTGAACATCCTTCCAATATCGTCGAGGAGCCTTTGCGGAAACAAGAAGACTGCATCGCATATGCTGGTAACGCCTGTAATATAGATTTAATCAACACCTCTCTACCTGCTAAGGACAGGAACATGTGACTCGATGAAGACATTCTTTTCGCTACTCGTTCCTTGATGTATGTGTTAGGTTTGTGCCCTAGTCCAGTGTAATTCCTTAATCTATATTGTAACGAACATCATTATTCTACATAATAAAAGGCATAATATTACTAATGTGTTGTAGTAATATATGTAATGTGATTTGATCTATGTCATAATGTGTGTAACCACTTATAGTAGAACTATAGATCAGAAAGAATTGCATTCGATAAAGTCCCTGATCAGCTAAGCTTCTTCTGAAGCGATCAGTATAAGACTAACTCCTTGTGATCATGCTCTACTGATCATGGCAAAGTGTGTGCTGGAGTTATATCATAGATACCATCAGGTCGATGATATCGGACAACCCGATTGTGAGTATGCTGCATAGATCCAGTCATGAGATACTCACATATCGTAGCTTGTCATTATATCCTAAGACCAATGAGTCTTTGTGTACACTATGTAACGAATACCTAATTTTGACCTAGTCTAACGTTATCTGTAAAAGGGTAACTATAACGGCTTCGATTGGCTTTGATATTTATTGCACTAGTGAACTCGAAAGGCGTCTGAGGGATTTATCACTCATACTTCGGTATGAGAAAGATATCCGTTTAGGCCAATTGATGAGTATGACTGAAGGAATAGCACGGCCGTGCAGGTGATACCTTAGTATCAGTTTTCAGTCATCTCATATATCAAGAAATAGTGATTGATAAATTAGGATGACCATTCTATGCCTATTGATCAATCTGGATATCAGTTTGATAAAAGGATATTGACATGTACAATAACAGGTTAAGTCGAATAATCGATAATCACAAACGTTGGGTAATCATAATGTCTTGCTAGAGACCACTTATGATGGAAAGGGTAAAATAGTAATTTTACCAGTCTGCCAACTGTCCGTGAGTCTAGAGGGTCACACGCATTAAGCACGATACATGACAAGTAATTATGGATGAAAATTGAAAACGATTCGGTAGTTTTCTGGCCTAAGGTTTTAACCAGATGGTTGAAGAAATCAATTCGAGGAAATTGAATTGTTTTGTCTAAACCGAAATTAGAACTCAAGTTAATGGGTTTAATTTGGGTTTTAGTTAAACGGGCTTAAAGCCTATTCAGGGATTCAAGTGATGAATGGGGAAGAAGTGCAAATAGGAGTTTAAGAAGGGTAGATATGCAATTATTAATTTGAAATTCAATTTTATTTCAAATTAAAATTCCAAAATATCTTCCATCTTTTTCTCCAACTATGGGCAACCACTTCCCCTCTTCTTCTCCCTCTCTTGGGCGAATCCTCTCTCCATCTTCATCCACCATTTTTTTCAAAGCTTCTCAAGAACATTCATAGCAAAAGTGTGAGAGAAAACCATTTCGGCTGTGGTGCTTGTGTGGACCTAATAGAGAAACACTAACGTTGTGTTTTCATCGATTCATAATGACATTTTTCAAATTTGAAAGGTTGATAGCATGTTGAATTTTCATTAAGATCTTCGTATTTATCGATCACCATGGTTACATAACTTCCGCTGTATGAAATTTATCGAATGGAACCCATGGTGATCTCTTTCAGTATGATAGGGCCTTCGTTTTATTCCTCAATACCATATTCGGAATGTAGAGTTTTGGAGCGTTCTTTAACATCGAGATAGCGGAAGCATTTAACAAAATCAACTCCAAACCTTGTCCAAGAACATGAACCATTAAATCCCAAGGCAAAATCTATTCCACAAGAAATTTACCTTTAAGTCTTTGTTGAATCGATAAAGAAGAACTTTGTGATCTTCTTCTCTAGAGCAAGTCCACACCAAGGGGATGATCTTCAAGATCCTACACTTAATGCCTACTAGAACAATTAAGTGAAGAACAAGAGAGCAAAAGAGAGAGAGCACTTTAGGGTGGTCGGCCAAGGAGAGAGAGAGAGAGTTATGAGAGTGAAAATGTGATTGATTAATCCTTAGATATTTCTCTACTTCATCAACCCAAAAGTATGGGTCTAAAAGGTGATGGTATGGGCTTAAAGGTGTCATTACCCATACCCCTTAAATCACTCACCTCTTAATCAACAATCACCAACTAAGTATGGTGTGTGTGGCCCCACCCTTGGACCCACCAAGGTGGCCGGCCATGTTGGGCTTATTGGGCCCAAAATGGGCCCTTGTTGGGCCGGTCACGTGACCTCATGGACCGAGCCCAATGGGCTCGCCCATGTGGTTTCGTGTCGTGTCCAAAAATCGCCCGACCCTTTTTGTCGTTACTTATCAAACAAAGTCCGACGCGACATCGACGAAAAATCTCAGTTTTCTCGATTCGCTAATTATTCTCTCATACCGAACCTATGGCCCAAAACCTTCAGTTTTTCCATGTTAAGGTTTCCTTGTCTCAAGTTATCCGTCTTGTATGTGTGTGACCCTCCAGGCTCATGCCACTGTTGGCAGATCGGCACAAAAGATCTCTCTTGTCCGATCCATCATAAGTGGTCTCTAGTAAGACGTTATGATTACCCAAGGTGCATGATGATCGATGATTCGATTTAACCTTGTGCGTACAAGTCACTATCCTATTATCTCTAGATATCCCGATTGATCACAAGGCATAGAGTCGTCATCCTTGTTTAATCAATCATTGTTACTTGATATGTGAGATGGCTGAGAACTGATAACCCGTATCACTGGCATGGCCTTGCTCTTTCTCTCAGTCACTCTCGATCAAGAGGCCTTTAACGGATATCTTTCCCATACCGTAGTACGAGGGATAAATCCCTTAGCCGTCCTTCGTGTCACTCATGCAATCCGTTCCGCCACCCAATCATGCCCGTTATTGCAATCCTGTTACGGAAAGCGTTAGGCGCAAGTTAAAGCCGCACGTACATTGCATAGCGATCACAAAGACTCATTGGTCTAAGGATATCGTGACAAGTTATCGCATTTGAATATGTTCATGGCTTAATCTATGAAGCACTATTCAAAGCGGGTCGTCCGATATCAATCACCTCATGATATCTATGATATGATTCCGAGATCCCTCATTCCTATGACAAGTAGAACTACGTCATTGAGAACCATCCTCATACTGGTCGCTTCTTTTGAAGCGTATATTGACCAGGGACTCGTTAAGTGTGATCCGTACAGATTTATGGTTCTACTACTTTAGTGGTCATAAATCAGATCATGTATATCATATTACTTCAACACATAAGTAATATAAAGCCCTTTTATATATATATTACAAACGATGATATTGTACATAGACGTTTACAGGCTAATAGCAATTGGACTAGGGCACAAATGCTATCAATCTCCCACTTGCCCTTAGTTCCAATCTAAGTCCCAGTCTATACCCATTGACCTAACATGTTTATCATGTTTTGCTTGTGGAAGAGCCTTGGTCAAGGGGTTGGCTGTGTTATCATCAGTTGCAACGTAGTGGATCTTCACGTCACCTCTAGCAACTATGTCGCGGATGATGTGATACTTTCTGAGTACATGTTTGGATCTGTTATGTGCCCTGGGTTCCTTAGCTTGCGCAATGGCCCCGGTGTTGTCACAATATAAGTCTACTGGGTTAGACGGGTTTTTAATTACACCTAACCCAGCCATGAAACTCCTGATCCATACAGCCTCTTTTGCCGCTTCAGATGCGGCAATGTACTCAGCTTCGGTCGTAGAGTCGGCAATGGTATCCTGCTTCTTGCTTTTCCAGTTGAATGCTCCACCGTTCAATGTAAATACATATCCCAACTGACTCTTAAAGTCATCGGGGTCTGTCTGGAAACTAGCGTCGACATATCCTTTGACGACGAGATCATCATTTCTGCCCTCGTATACAAGAAAGGCGTCTTTGGTTTTTCTCAAATATTTGAGAATCGCCTTGACAGCCATCCAGTGTGCCTCACCGGGTTTGGATTGATGTCTACTGGTACAGCTTAGGGCAAACGAGACATCCGGTCTCGTACATATCATGGCATACATTATAGACCCTATAGCCGAAGCATATGGGATCTCATTCATTCTTGCTAGCTCTGCAGGTGTCTTAGCACACTGCTTCTTGCTAAGCTTTATGCCATGACGCATGGGCAGCATTAATTTCTTTGAATCTTGCATTGAGAATCGTCTCAACACTGTGTCTATGTAAGTGCTTTGACTTAAGCCCAAGACCCGCTTGGCACGGTCTCTATATATCTTGATCCCCAAGATGTAAGAGGCCTCACCTAAGTCCTTCATTGCGAAACACTCACCTAACCAAGTCTTTGTTAAGAGCAAGGTAGGGACATCGTTTCCAATGAGGAATATGTCATCAACATAAAGCACCAAGAAGATTATATTGCTCACATTTGCCTTTTTATACACGCAAGGTTCATCATCGTTTTTGACGAAGCCAAACTGTTTCACTACTTCATCAAAACGCTGATTCCAACTCCGAGATGCTTGCTTCAAACCATAGATTGATTTGAGCAACCTGCAAATCTTTCCCTTATTCTTTGGATCCTCAAAACCCTCAGGCTAGGACATATAAACGTCCTCAGCTAACCTCCCGTTGAGGAAGGCAGTTTTGACATCCATTTGCCATATCTCATAGTTGTGATACGCTGCTACGGCAAGTAGAATGCGGATAGATTTGACCATAGCTACTGGAGAAAAGGTCTCTTCATAGTCAATTCCGTGGATTTGTCTATAACCTTTTGCTACCAATCTTGCTTTACAGGTCTGAGGTTTGTCATCCATGTCTATCTTTATTTTAAAGATACATTTACACCCAATGACTTTTACGTCAGGGGTTTGATCCACCAAGTCCCACACATGATTATCTGACATGGATTGCATTTCTTCCCTCATGGCTTCCAGCCATTTCTCAGAGTCGGTTCCGTCCAAGGCCTCTCGAAAGGTAGTTGGATCATTGTCCACTAACACTAAATCATCGCCTCCAGTTACTAGGAAACCGTATCTGATAGGTGCATGACTTATCCTTTCAGACCGCCTTGGACCGTCCTCATTAACTGTAGCTATTGGTTCTTGCTCAACGACCACTTCTGGCTCTACTTCTTCCAATGGGTTGTCCAGTGGTTCCCGAGTGACTATCTCATCTAGAACTTCATCAAGATGAACAGCCCTCCCACTAACTGTCTTGGAAATGAACCCTTTTTTCAAGAATGTCCCTTCTTTCTCAAACCAATCGCTTCTTCTTTTACTCTTTACCTTATTAATTTTCCTCGCACAATCTCGTTTTTTCGTCATCAATTGATATTGATTCCACCACTTCGATCCTGTAAATCAATCAATCTCAATCTCTCAATCTACTCTTTCTCTACTTGATCTCCTCTCACGAAGCAATCCTATCAACTCATCAATCAAAAATCCCGTAATCCGGAAACCGACACGTGTACATCCCCGTAATTCGGAAAGTTATCCCGTAATCCAGAAATCGACACGTGTACATCCCCGTAATTAGGAAAGTTATCCCGTAATCCGGAAATCGACACGTGTACATCCCCGTAATTCGGACACCGCACGTGAGAGGAGAGCATCTGTCATCTGGCATAATTGGGCATCTGTCATCTCGCCATCAGCCAGCAGGCTTCAGGCATTATCGGGCATCAGGCATCAGGCATCATCTATATGCCATCAGTCGTTGTCATCTCGCCATCAGCCAGCAAGCATCAGACATCATTGGGCATCAGGCATCATCTATATGCCATCAGCCGTTGTCATCTCGCCATCATCCTCGGCAGCCGCAACCCTCGCCGCAACTCAATATTATCTAGCTTCAAACTCAATTCTTATTTCACCGATTGAGTTTGAGGGGGGCTGTTAGATTAAATTATATTTCCTATATTTAGTTTCCTATATTTATGTTTCCTTTCTCACATATATTAGGGTTTCCTATTCTATTCTTATTACCTCTATAAATAGAGATCTCTTGTAATTCACAACACACATCAATAATATATACCTCTCTTATTTCTATCATAAACCTTTTTAATTAAATTAACTTCTAGCTACACTCTTAATTCTGAACTGATCTTTGATAAAAACTTACAACTTGCAACTTGTCATGGCGATTATTCTTATCTAAAATTTGAAGCAACTAAATTTATGTACCATATCAAAAAAAGAACAGAAGGGATTAACTCACTTGGTGAAGGTTTAATTAGAATGTGAGAACACATAAGCAATACACACATTTGGGATAGTAAAAAATTTATCGAAGTTACTTGTTTGCATAGAAATAATATCTAGAAAATCAACTAAACAAATAAAATGCTCAACTAGAATGATAACAAACTATTCAACCCGAAACCATTAACTAAATAATATAACGAGCACAATTCTTAATCTACAAATAATCTAACAAGTAACTCTGCCCATTATTAAAATGTGAATCTCAGTTGAAACAAGCCAATAATTAGATTATAATTCTCGACCAAACCAAATTGTAAACAATTCTATATTACATAACTCTCCATTCATAATTATAATTCTCTATTACACAATTCTTGATCAAACTTAACCCTAACTATCAAACCTAATTATAATATGACATAGAGAGTATAGATTTTACCTCAAAACCGAATAGAGCTTATTCGCAGCCGCATAATCTGTTCAACCGAATAGAAATTACACAAAAAGAGGTGAACGGATCTGGATTGTTGAGTCTATCTAATACGGATTTTTCAATTTATAAATCTATCAACTCGATGCAAAACTATTTTGAATGTTTGGATGAAGATATCGAGGTGGCTTCTTAGAAGATTGATCTTCAAGCTTTTTAGAAAATAAATTAATTGGGAACATAATGGAATTGAGAACGACTGAGGCGTGGAAACGGTTTAAATGTGCAAATTATGAGGCGCACAATTAATCATAAAAAGTTTGGTTAGAGTGAATTGAAAATTTGATGGATATTGGGCCTTTTTCACACATAGATGGGCGTAATTTTAATTGGGCCTAAAGCATTTGTCTTGTTTGCTTTATGGTTGGGCCGGCCCTGCATTCGCCACTCTTGTCTGGTTCTTCTTCTTGTAGACTTGGTTGTCTCTGGTGGTGTTACGTGAAGGGTTTTTCATAGGGTCACAAGCGATTAAACTCATGCAATGGCATAATTCTAACCATAGATATCCCAAATAAAATATGATCTTAATGCTAAATCAATTTTATCATAAGATTATAATCATAAAAACTTGTTTATACTTTTTGTGAATCTGACAGATACAAAAGTATGTATCCTCTTGAGCTCGTTTACACAACGATGTATTTGATACGGGATCAAAAACTTGTAGGGTTTTGGAGCGTTTTAGATCGTCGAGATAGCGGAAGCATTATAAGAAAATCTACTCCAAACCTTGTCCAAGAACATAAACCATTAAATCCCAAAGCAAAATCTATTCCACAAGATATTTACCTTTAAGTCTTGTATGAATCGATAAAGAAGAACGTTCGGATCTTCTTCTCTAAAACAAGTCCACACCAAGGGGATGATCTTGATGATCCCTCACTTAATTGCCTACTAGAACAATTAAATGAAGAACAAGAGAGCAAGAACAAGAGGAGGAAGAGAGGTGGCCGGCCAAGCTAGAAGAGAGAGAGAGATTTGTGTGTTTTTGTGATTAAATGAATAATGAATTAAAGTGTTGTATTTCAATTCATCATCCAATCTCACAAGCATGGGTTAAAAGTGATTGGTATGGGCTTAAAAGTGCTTTAACCCATACCCCTTAAATCACTCACCTCTTAATCCACAATCACCAACTAAGCATGGTGTTGTGTGGCCCCCACACATGGACCCACCATGTGGGCCGGCCAAGAGGTCTTGTTGGGCCCTTAATGGGCCGACCATGAGGCTTCATGGGCCGAGCCCAATGGGCCCTCCCGTGTTGTCTCATGCCGTGTCCAAAAGTCGCCCGACCCTTTTGTCGTCACTTATCAAACAAAGTCCGACGCGATATCGACGAAAAACTTAGTTTTTCTCGATTCGCTAATTATTCTCTCAAACCGAACCTATGGCACAAAACCTCCAGTTTTGTCCATATATTACTCCTCAAGAAACGTCAATGTTTTCTTGTCTCAAGTTATCCGTCTTGAATGTGTGTGACCCTCTAGGCTCATGCCACCGTTGGCAGATCGGCACAAAAGATCGTTCTTGCCCGATCCATCATAAGTGGTCTCTAGTAAGACATTATGATTACCCAAGGTGCATGACGACCGATGATTCGAATTAACCTTGTGCGTACAAGTCACTATCCTATTATCTCTAGATATCCTGATTGATCACAAGGCATAGAGTCGTCACCCTTGTTTAATCAATCATTGTTACTTGATATGCGAGATGGCTGAGAACTGATAACCCGTATCATTCGCATGGCCATGCTCTTACTCTCAGTCAGTCTCCATCAAGAGGCCCTTTTAACGGATATCTTTCCCATGCCGTAGTATGAGGGATAAATCCCTTAGCCGTCTTTCGTGTCACTCATGCAACCCGTTCCGCCACCCAATCATGCCCTTTATAGCAATCTTTTTACAGAAAGCGTTTGGCGCAAGTTAAAGCCGTACGTTCATTGCATAGTGATCACAAAGACTCCTTGGTCTAAGGATGTCGTGACAAGCTATCGCATTTGAATATGTTCATGGCTTAATCTATGAAAACACTATTCAAAGCGGGTCGTCCGATATCAACCACCTCATGATATCTATGATATGATTCCAGGATCCCATATCCCTATGACAAGTAGAACTACGTTATTAAGAACCATCCTCATACTGGTCGCTTTAAGGAAGCATAGGTTGACCAGGGACTCGTTAAGTGTGATCCGTACAGATTTATGGTTCTACTACTTTAGTGGTCATAAATCAGATCATGCTTAACATATTACTTCAACACATAAGTAATACAAAGCCGTTTTATATATATATTACAAACGATGATATTGTATATAGACGTTTACAGGCTAATAGCAATTGGACTAGGGCACAAATGCTATCAATCTCCCACTTGCCCCTAGTTCCAATCTAAGTCCCAGTCTATACCCATTGACCTAACATGTTTGTCATGTTTTGCTTGTGGAAGAGCCTTGGTCAAGGGGTCGGTTGTGTTATCATCAGTTGCAACGTAGTGGATCTTCACGTCACCTCTAGCAACTATGTCGCGGATGATGTGATACTTTCTGAGTACATGTTTGGATCTGTCATGTGCCCTGGGTTCCTTAGCTTGCGCAATGGCCCCGGTGTTGTCACAATATAAGTCTACTGGGTTAGATGGGTTTTTAATTACACCTAACCCAGCCATGAAACTCCTGATCCATACAACCTCTTTTGCCGCTTCAGATGCGGCAATGTACTCGCCTTGACAGCCATCCAGTGTGCTTCACCGGGTTTGGATTGATGTTTACTGGTACAGCTTAGGGCAAACGAGACATCCGGTCTCGTGCATATCATGGCATACATTATAGACCATATAGCCGAAGCATATGGGATCTCATTCATTCTTGCTAGCTCTGCAGGTGTCTCAGCACACTGCTTCTTGCTAAGCTTTATGCCATGACGCATGGGCAGCAATCCTTTCTTTGAATCTTGCATTGAGAATCGTCTCAACACTTTGTCTATGTAGGTGCTTTGACTTAAGCCCAAGACCCGCTTGGCACGGTCTCTATATATCTTGATCCCCAAGATGTAAGAGGCCTCAACTAAGACCTTCATCGCGAAACACTCACCTAACCAAGTCTTTGTTAAGAGCAAGGTAGGGACATCGTTTCCAATGAGCAGTATGTCATCAACATAAAGCACCAAGAAGACTATATTGCTCCCATTTGCCTTTTTATACATGCAAGGTTCATCATCGTTTTTGACGAAGCCAAACTGTTTTACTACTTCATCAAAACGCTGATTCCAACTCCGAGATGCTTGCTTCAAACCATAGATTGATTTGAGCAACTTGCAAATCTTTCCCTTATTCTTTGGATCCTCAAAACCCTCAGGCTGGGACATATAAACGTCCTCAGCTAACCTCTCGTTGAGGAAGACGGTTTTGACATCCATTTGCCATATCTCATAGTTGTGATACGCTGCTACGACAAGTAGAATGCGGATAGATTTGACCATAGCTACTGGAGAAAAGGTCTCTTCATAGTCAATTCCGTGGATTTGTCTATAACCTTTTGCTACCAGTCTTTCTTTATAGGTCTGAGGTTTGCCATCCATGTCTATCTTTATTTTAAAGATCCATTTACACCCAATGACTTTTACGTCAGGGGTATGATCCACCAAGTCCCACACTTGATTATCTGACATGGATTGCATTTCTTCCCTCATGGCTTCCAGCCATTTCTCAGAGTCGGTTCCGTCCAAGGCCTCTCGAAAGGTAGCTGGATCATTGTCCACTAATACTAAACCATCACCCTCAGTTACTAAGAAACCGTATCTGACAGGTGCATGACTTATCCTTTCAGACCGCCTCGGACCGTCCTCATTAACTGTAGCTATTGGTTCTTGCTCAACGACCACTTCTGGCTCTACTTCTTCTAGTGGGTCGTCTAGTGGTTCCTGAGTAACTGTCTCATCTAGAACTTCATCAAGATGAACAGCCCTCCCACTGACTGTCTTGGAAATGAACCCTTTTTTCAAGAATGTCCCACCTCGAGCAACAAAAACTTTATTTTCGCTCGGTTTGTAGAAGTAGTATCCTTTTGTTTCTTTTGGATATCCGACGAAAGTGCATTTATCTGATCTCGGTTCGAGCTTGGTTGCAAGCAACTGTTTTACATAAGCCTCGCAACCCCAGATTTTTAGGAAGGACAAAACGGGTTCCTTCCCGTACCATTTTTTAAATGATGTCCCTTCCACTACTTTCGACGGAGCCCTATTTATCATAAAAGCGGCCGTTTGCAGAGCATAACCCCAGAAGGAGATCGAGAGATCAGTGAGACTTAACATTGATCAAACCATATCTAACAATGTTCGATTCCTCCGCTCGGACACACCATTAAGTTGCGGTGTTCCTGGCGGAGTCCACTG
The DNA here is from genome assembly GCA_963920655.1 of Geranium rotundifolium. NCBI lineage: Eukaryota > Viridiplantae > Streptophyta > Magnoliopsida > Geraniales > Geraniaceae > Geranium > Geranium rotundifolium. The sequence goes on from OY987320.1 coordinate 205,578, forward strand.
AGATAGTATTCCTCCTTCAGTAAGATAACTAAGAAACTCCTCGGATAAGTATTCTCCACCCCGATCAGAACGGAGTGCCTTGATACTCTTTTCGAGTTGGTTTTCTACTTCAGTCCTAAACTCTTTGAATTTATCAAAAGCATCGGACTTATGTCTCATGAGATAGACATAACCATATCTACTGAAATCGTCAGTAAATGTGATAAAGTAGCCTAAACCACCTCTGGCTGGTGTACTCATTGGTCCACATACGTCTGAATGTATTAGACCCAATAGATCACCTACCCTTTCACCTAAACCAGTGAAGGGCGCTTTAGTCATCTTGCCCATTAAACAAGTTTCGCATCTATCAATCGTTTGGAATTCGAATTGACTTAGAAGTCCGCGCTTATGAAGCGCTGAGATGCGTTTCTCATTTATGTGACCTAGACGACAATGCCAGATAAAAGTTAGGTCTAAATCATTTGCTTTAAACCTCTTAGCAATTACATTATAGAGCATGTTGGATCTAGAGTTTTGCATATTTAATATGTATAAACCTCCAACAGTGTGAGCATTTCCATAATACATGTTGTTGCGCATAATATCAAAAAGCCCGTTCTTAATATTAAAATAATAACCCTCTTTTTCAAGAAGAGAAATTGAGATAATATTCCTGCTGAAAGTAGATACGCAAAACACATCATTAAGTTCAATTACAAGCCCACTGGGCAAAACAAGGTTCACAGAACCCACGGCAGTTGCGGCAACTCTGGTATTGTTCCCAACTCTTAGGTCCACCTCGCTTTCCCCCATATCTCATCTACTGTGTAACACCTGCATATCCGCACAGACATGAGACTCAGCTCCAGTGTCTAGTACCCAGGTATTAATTGTAGAAAGATATAGCTCTAATGGAATACCTGATGAAGCAGCGGCCCCACCGCCCTTCTTCTGGTCCTCCTTCATCTGCTGACAGTCTTTCCTCCAATGACCAGGCTTTTGACAGTAGTAACAGACCGACTCCTTTGCCTTCCCTTTGCCTTGTACGGGCATGGGAGGTCTAGGAATAAATGGTCGTCTATTCTTCACTGTCAGGTGCTTTGGGCCTTTACCCTTGCCACCACCAGCTTTGAAGCTGGGTCCCTTTTTGACCATAAAGACATTTTTGGGCGAACTGCCCCTTATGCTCTTCTCGGCAGTCACTAGCATGTTGTGCAACTCCGACGCGGTATTGTCCATATCATGCATGTGATAGTTCATGACGAACCCACCATATGCATGAGGAAGGGATTGCAGAATAAAATCCGCAGCCATTTCCTTTTCCATAGACATACCGATACTACTCATATGGTCAAAATGCCCCTTCATCTGTAGGACGTGAGGACCTACGGAGCTGCCTGCTGACATCTTGCAGGCAATGAGTTCTCGGAGAACAGTGTATTTCTCAATACGTACTTTCTCCTTGAACATATCCTTGATCTGTGCAAACATAGCAAACGGATCATGGGATAGCTCCATAAACTGCTTCTGGAGGTCCGTCTCCATGCAGCCCAGCATAACACACGCAACGTTGATAGAGTCGCTAAGGTGTTTCTGGTACGCATCCTTAACGACCCTCGTTGCGTTGGCAGCTGGCTCCTCAGGGATAGCCTTATCAAGGACGTACTCCCTGCGTTCCAACTTTAACACAAGTCGTAAATTTCTGTCCCAGTCCAGATAATTTGTTCCATTGAGTTTACACTTTTCGAGTATAGTCCTCAATGACAAATTAGACGAGTTTGTTGAATTACTAGCCATTTCTACACGAAGAAAGTAAATTTAATTAGAATGGTTGAATAAATTTACGAAGATCCGAATTAAACACCAACCATAAGATTCTAAGATTTAGAATCTTAAACCAAGATCCCTTATTCGTCATTTGAAGTGCGCTAAGGCGCACCGCTCCAATTGACTTATTTAGGTAGGACGTCCGTCCAATTACAACCCGTGTAACTCTTAGCCAGGGTATGTGTAAAAACACACAACTTACCCTTCCGATGCCCCAGCTCGACCTCAGGCCAAGAATCGTGGTTGAGTCAACCAACTTTCACTAACGAGTTAACTTTGTGCAGATGCTCCGCTAAGGCGCACGGCATCCCACAAAGTTTACCATTCCCATCTAGAACCCATTCGATCGATGCTCCGCTAAGGCGCACGACACCGATAAAATGTTTCTACATGGGTGTGAGTTTGGGTGGCATCTCACTTGACTCAAATTAGCTTGTAATTTGGTTGTGTTTAATAATTCGAAAGTATTTGGTACAATTACGAACCCGTCTTCAACAACCCGTGTTGTGACGTTTCTAATTGTATCACATACTATCTTCATTTGAATCCATCATTTGCAACCCGTGCAAACACGTTTCAAATTTGAACTCATCCATCACAACCCGTGCGATAATAGTTCACAATGCTTTAAACATGCAAACAATTAAAGTTGATTTTAATCTTTGCATGTGAGGTGATGGCTTATAAACTTATAAGCTAATCATGCAAGCATGTTATTAATTAAATAATTCAAGCAAGCATTCATAAAGCGTTAAATATGCATTTTATAGCCCATCCTAAACTTAGGATTCTACGAGTCTTCACATATTCTCGTCTTTCTCATTCGGGCTCCCACTAGCTCTTGGACTTCCTCCAAGACCGTCATTGTGCTCGATTTTCCATCCTTCTCGTCTTTGAGTAATAATTACAATTAATACTCGGTTCGTAGACCGGATAAAAAATAATTACACTTTATGGGCTCGAATAAAAGAATAATTACACGCTAACACTAACGGTATGCAAACCGTGAAAGCGATAAAATCTAATGGGCTACTAATGCATCATACATTTCATCACATCATCCAACATGTTATCACACAAACATGTTATCAAATAATATGCAATAATTCCGGTTTTAATTTAGCCAAGTTGCTTGGTCGGGTTTATCGAAACTAGACCTTTTCGAAAAACGGTTTATCGAAACCGATTAAATTTTGAAAGTTTTCGAAATATTGGATCGCGGGTTCGTGACACGGATCAAACACCACGCACGAACCAAGTCGGGCCAAGCCAATGGGCCGAAGGCCCATTGGGCCGAGCCCAACTATACACGGCCCGGTTTTGGGCCTTGGTAGGCCTAAACCGGCCTTGCCGCCACTCTCGGCCTCGCCTGAGAGTGGGAACGGACTCGGTCACCGCCGGCCTCCCCGGCCTCCGGTGACCTCCGTTCGGTACCTCCAATCCGGCTCCCCGAGAGTCCCTTCTCGGACCCGACAAATCCAATAATTTCCGAAAAATTCCAAATTCAATATATTTTCAAAAATAACATATTTCATGCAAATATCCCAAAAAGCATTAAAATCATGTTGTCAACAATTTGGCATGCAAATAATCACAAAACCGAAATAAATTCAACAAGACAAAGATTAAGAGGGTAACCAACGCTCTGATACCACTGTAGGGTTTTGGAGCGTTCTAGATCGTCGAGATAGCGGAAGCATTATAAGAAAATCTACTCCAAACCTTGTCCAAGAACATAAACCATTAAATCCCAAAGCAAAATCTATTCCACAAGATATTTACCTTTAAGTCTTGTATGAATCGATAAAGAAGAACGTTCGGATCTTCTTCTCTAAAGCAAGTCCACACCAAGGGGATGATCTTGATGATCCCTCACTTAATTGCCTACTAGAACAATTAAATGAAGAACAAGAGAGCAAGGACAAGAGGAGGAAGAGGGTGGCCGGCCAAGCTAGAAGAGAGAGAGAGAGTTTTGTGTGGTTTTGTGATTAAATGAATAATGAATTAAAGTCTTGTATTTCAATTCATCATCCAATCTCACAAGCATAGGTTAAAAGTGATTGGTATGGGCTTAAAAGTGCTTTAACCCATACCCCTTAAATCACTCACCTCTTAATCCACAATCACCAACTAAGCATGGTGTTGTGTGGACCCCACACATGGACCCACCATGTGGGCCGGCCATGAGGTCTTGTTGGGCCCTTAATGGGCCGGCCATGAGGCTTCATAGGCCGAGCCCAATGGGCCCTCCCGTGTGGTCTCATGCCGTGTCCAAAAGTCGCCCGACCCTTTTGTCGTCACTTATCATACAAAGTCCGACGCGATATCGACGAAAAACTCAATTTTTCTCGATTCGCTAATTATTCTCTCAAACCGAACCTATGGCACAAAACCTCCAGTTTTGTCCATATATTACTCCTCAAGAAACATCAATGTTTCCTTGTCTCAAGTTATCCGTCTCGAATGTGTGTGACCCTCTAGGCTCATGCCACCGTTGGCAGATCGGCGCAAAAGATCGCTCTTGCCCGATCCTTCATAAGTGGTCTCTAGTAAGACATTATGATTACCCAAGGTGCATGACGATCGATGATTCGACTTAACCTTGTGCGTACAAGTCACTATCCTATTATCTCTAGATATCCCGATTGATCACAAGGCATAGAGTCGTCACCCTTGTTTAATCAATCATTGTTACTTGATATGCGAGATGGCTGAGAACTGATAACCCGTATCATTGGCATGGCCATGCTCTTACTCTCAGTCAGTCTCCATCAAGAGGCCTTTTAACGGATATCTTTCCCATACCGTGGTATGAGGGATAAATCCCTTAGCCGTCTTTCGTGTCACTCATGCAACCCGTTCCGCCACCTAATCATGCCCTTTATAGCAATCCTTTTACAGAAAGCGTTTGGCGCAAGTTAAAGCCGTACGTTCATTGCATAGTGATCACAAAGACTCCTTGGTCTAAGGATGTCGTGACAAGCTATCGCATTTGAATATGTTTATGGCTTAATCTATGAAAACACTATTCAAAGCGGGTCGTCCAATATCAATCACCTCATGATATCTATGATATGATTCCAGGATCCCTCATCCCTATGAGAAGTAGAACTACGTCATTAAGAACCATCCTCATACTGGTCGCTTTAAGGAAGCATAGGTTGACCAGGGACTCGTTAAGTGTGATCCGTATAGATTTATGGTTCTACTACTTTAGTGGTCATAAATCAGATCATGCTTAACATATTACTTCAACACATAAGTAATATAAAGTCGTTTTATATATATATTACAAACGATGATATTGTACATAGACGTTTACAAGCTAATAGCAATTGGACTAGGGCACAAATGCTATCATTGCGACCATCTGAGGCTCCAGTACTTCTACATCTTGCATAGCAGGCTCCTGAATTGCTTCAGGCTGTTCCGTATCCTCTCGAATTTCTTCGAGATGCATGGGACTCCCACTAGCTATTATGGAAATAAAATATTTCTCCAAAAATACCCCTCTTCGAGCAACAAAGACTTTGTACTCGCTGGGTATGTAGAAGTTGTATCTCTTAGTTTCTTAAGGATACCTTACAAAGACACATTTGTCTGGTTTGGATGCATGCATCTTTGCTACCCAAATCGTTTAGGAAAATTATACTAGAATGTTTCCCACACCATATATAACTATGGTCCATATCTTATTTGGCCACTATGCGAAGGCGCACACATCCAAATAGAACTGACCATCTCATCCCGCTCCCATCCCAATGAATACTACGCGGAGGCGCACGCATCCACAGTAACGGGAGACGAAATGAGTGTCATGTGGCGTACCTTCTGTGACTCTAGTCCAACTCTTATTTAGCTACTACGCAGAGGCGCACGCATCCAAATAGAACTGATTACCTTATTCAGCTCACATCCCAATGAATGTTACGCCGAGGCGCACGCATCCACAGTAAAGGGAGACAGAATAACTATCACAAGGTGTACTATCGTTGTCTTCATCAGAGCCCGATTCAAAATGAATGCGGCCGTTTCTAGAGTCAAGTATTAGTTCAACTCTCTTCTGACCTGAGTACTCATAGGTCCACATACGTCGGAATGTATTAGACTTAATAAGTCACTCGCCTTTCACATAAACCTGTGAAAGGTGCCTTCGTCATTTTGCCCATTAGGCGAGACTTGCATCTTTCAGTTTGAGTGAATTCAAACGGACTTAAAAAGTCCACACTTGTGAAGTGTTGAAATGCGTTTCTCGCTTATTAGGCAAGACTTGCATCTTTCAGTTTGAGTGAATTCAAACGGACTTAAAGTCCACACTTGTGAAGTGTTGAAATGCATTTTTCGCCTATGTGCCTTAAATGACAATGCCAGATTATAACTTGGTTTAAATCATTAGATTTAAGCCTTTTCTTATTTACATTATAGCGATTAAGCTTACCAACGTAAATATCTGATCCTGAAGACGTGGATACCCACTCTTCTTCACATGATCCTTGTATTGTTTACAATCCCTTATTCCCGTGTCCTGGCTCATTGCAGTGATAGCAGATCTCCTCCAATTTTTCCTTAGAATTCACAACAGTTTTGGGAGCTACTTGAACCTTTGGACGCTTGGGGTGTCTGATCTGCCCTACAAGGTGCCCAGGAGCCTTACCCTTACCCAGATCAGCTTTCTTGAAGCTGACCTTCTTGTTGACCATAAGGACCTCCTTGGTCTTGCCCTTGAGGTTCTTTTCAGCGGTCACAAGCATCCTATGAAGCTCTGTTAAGGACTTGTCCATGTCATGCATATTGTAATTTACTATGAAATCACTATATGTATCTGGAAGTGACTGCAACATAAAATCCGCAGCCATTTCCTCCTGATCATCAAAACCGAGTCTGGTTAGATGTTCCTGAAGATATTAAATCTTCGTGACATGGGGACTAACAGGGCTCCAGCCTTAAGTTTGCAGGAGTTAAGTTCTATGAAAGTATCATATCTTTCGACACGAGCTTTCTCCTTGAGCATTTCCTTGACCTCTGCCTTGCAGGTATGAGGGTCATCTGAAACGTTTCTTGTGCTGACCATGGTCTGCCCTAGGGCATTCCATGGTCCACCAAAGGTCTCGACCTGGTCGGCCATGGCAAACCCGAAACACCCAAAAAAAATTATTTTCCAATTTTCCAAAATCAATCAAATCTGAAAAAAAATTTTGATTCACATGCATGCTAAGGTGATGAACACATATAAACTCAAAAAAAATCAGAATTAAACATGTAGAAGAATACATAACAACCATGGCTCTGATACCACTGAAAGAGATCACCACGGGTTCCAATCGATAAATATCATGCAGCGGACGTTATGTAACCGTGGTGATCAATGCAAGCTATGATCTTAATGTAAATTCAACATGTTATATATATATATATATATATATATATATATATATATATATATATATATATATATATATATATATTAAATCTGAATGTTACCTCTTCTAATCGATGAAAACACAAGCTTAGTGTTTCTCTATTAGGTCCACACAAGCACCACAACCGAAGAAGGTTTTCAGTCAAAAAATTTGTGCTATGAATTTTGAGAGAAGCTTGACAACAATGGAGGATGAGAGGGGAGAGAGGATTCAGCAATGAGGGGGAGAGAGTGATAGGATTAGTTGCTGAAAATTAGAGAAGATAATGGAAGATATTATGTGATTTTAATTTGAAAATTAAAATTGAATTTCAAATTAAAATTGCATATCTATCCTTCATAAACTTTTATTTGCATTTGTTCCCATTCATAACTTAAATCCCTAAATGGGCTTTAAGCCCGTTTAACTAAAACCCAAATTAAACCCATTAACTTGAGTTCTAATTTCGGTTAAGACAAAACGGCTCAATTTCCTCGAATTGATTTCTTCAACCGTCTGGTTAAAACCTTAGCCCAGAAAACTACTGAATCATTCTCAATTTTCATCCATAATTGTTGTCATGTATGGTGCTTAATGCGTGTGACCCTCTAGGCTCACGAACAATTGGCAGACTGGTAAAATTACTATTTTACCCTTTCCATCATAAGTGGTCTCTAGCAAGACATTATGATTATCCAACATTCGTGATTATCAATTATTCGACTTAACCTGTTATCGTACATGTCAATATCCTTTTATCAAACCGATATCCAGATTGATCAATAGGCATAGAATGGTCATCCTAATTTATCAATCACTGTTTCTTGATATCTGAGATGACTGAAAACTGATACTAAGGTATCACCTGCACGGCCGTGCTATTCCTTCAGTCTTACTCATCAAGTGGCCTAAACGGATATCTTTCTCATACCGAAGTATGAGTGATAAATCGCTCAGACGCCTTTCGAGTTCACTAGTGCAACAAATATCAAAGCCAATCGAAGCCGTTATAGTTACCCTTTTACAGATAACGTTAGACTAGGTCAAACTTAGGTATTCGTTGTATAGTGTACACAAAGACTCCTTGGTCTTAGGATATAATGACAAGCTACGATATGTGAGTATCTCATGACTGGATCTATGCAGCATACTCACAATCGGGTTGTCTGATATCATCGACCTGATGGTATCTATGATATAACTTCGGCACATACTTTGCCATGATTAGTAGAGCGTGATCACAAGGAGTTGGTCTCATACTGATCGCTTCTTAAAGAAGCTTAGCTGATCAGGGACTCATCAAATGTAATTCTTTCTGATCTATAGATCTACTATTAGTGGTTACACACGTAATGACATAGATCAAATTACATTCGATATATTACTACAACACATTAGTAATATATGCCGATTTATTTATTCGGAAAGATGATAAAACATTACATCTGTAGATCACTTATATATTGGACTGGGGTATAACTCTAACATAGTCAACATCCGAGATTTGACATACGCCTTACGTTATCTGTAACAGGGTAGCCATAACGGCTATGATTTGCTCAGAGATGGGCTGCATGAGTGATACAAAATACGGCTAAGTGATTTATCCCTCATACTCTGGTATGAGAATGATATCCGTTTAGGCCACTTGATGAGAATAACTGGAAAAAGAAAACAGCATGGCCATGCATATGATATATGTTATAATTTTTCAGTCATCTCACAATACAAGAAACATTGATTGATTAAATAAGGGTGACGACTCTATGCCTTATGATCAATCAGGATATCTAGCAATAAAAGGATAATGACATAGACTACATCAGGTTAAGTCGAATGAATCGATCTTCGTTCTTGTTGGGTAATCATAACGTCTTGCTAGAGGCCACTTATGATGGATAGGTTGAAATGGGATTTCAAGCCTATCTGCCAACCGAGACATGAGCCTACAGTGTCACACACAAAAAGCATGACCCGAAACTAGTGGGATTGTATGGGTGAAAAGAGAAAAAATCGCAAAGAGCCAAGGACCGTGGCGGGTGAAAGGATCATCGTGGCTAGGTTGACCACAAGACCGTGTCTAAGAAATTTGCCACAAGCCCTTGGCCGAACCAAGGAATTGGCCACGTGCCGTAGCGCCCTAAAAAGGGCCACGGTGTGGCTAAGATTGGCCATGGCTCCGTGGAGGTTTCCGTGGCGAGTCAAAACGCTACAGTTTCACTGATCGTGGAGCCAAGCTTTACGGATCGTGGAACCGAATCCTAATCTCATTTTAGGCGTCTTCTCATTCAGAGAGACGTCAACTCATTTGTGCGAAATCAGTTTTTTTCTCCACACTCAGGCCTCATAGAGAGAAAGACCAAGTTCTAGCAGGCTTCATTCTTCAGTGCTTCGAAGCAAGGCGTGCCTGTGTGGATACCGGTAGAGGGTGGGTAATGCCTTCAATTGGTGATTCGATAAACAATCTGGCATAAATTCGAAATCCCCAGTATCGTTCTTTCTAGTAAATTGCATGATCTAGGAATGGAATTATGGTTATGGTGTTTTTTCATTATTGCTTTCGATGCGTGATTTGGACCCCATAATTGCCAACAAAATCTTGTGCTACGAGTCTAGCTTAATATCGAACTATGTTGTTTTTTTCATTTCTTTCCTTTGCGAACACCCATTCGTATCCAATTGGTCAAACATCCTCTAGTGTTCGAATTATGGGCCCAAATACTTGTCGTTTTGCCAAAGAAATCAATTCTGCTTTAATTGATTCTTCCTACTTTGGCCAATCATGTCTTTCACGACATTCATCAATGCTTCGTGGTTCAAAATCAAAGTCATTAATTATCTCACATGCCACTGTAAATGCAATGACCTCATCTGTATCAATCAATTTTCGATCAAAATATCCATTAGTGTGTGAATGATTCATATGTATTTCGTCACTTCCTTGTTCTTGTAGTTCTTCATGAATTTTAGAACTTTCATTTTCTTTTGGGATCGATGGTTCTACAGGAACCAATGATTCTTCAGGAACCGATACTTCTGCAGGAACTATTTGTCTATTCAATTGATTTTTTGCTTACGGAGATTAATATTTTTTGCCCTCAATGGCCTCCCACGTTTCTGGCGTGTATTAGAGGAATCTACTGCTGCTTTCGAATTATCATCATTAATTCTAATTCTCACAAGTGTGTTGATAGCATCTATGTATGATCTTGTCACTTTTGACGTATCTGCAAATGCATCAGGCATTTGATTTGCAACATTGTGCAAATGTATTATTCTTTGTACTTCTTTATCCCAAAAGGCTTTTTACTTTCACCCAAATGTGTGAATATCGTCTCATCAAAATGACAATATGCATGTCGTGCAGTAAATAGGTCACCCGTGAAGGGCTCAAGAAACCTGATAATAGATGGTGAATAAAAAACAATATAAATCCCCAATCGTCGTTAAGATCCTGATGCAGCGTATGTGGCTAAGAAGAATTTTTTATCAAAAGTCGTTAATTCTTGCAAATACCGAAGATGATAGATTTTAGGGAAATCTCGATTTTTTTATTAAATTTCAGAAACTAAATAACAAGAACATATAAGAGTGCTTAAATACCTAAAACCTAATTGTAGAAAACAAAATCATAAACTGATTGGAAAACGAGACAAATTATGAAAATTGCAAAAATTGCCTGAAACTTAAGAAACTGCTATTTTGACCCTTTGAATGATCTCCGATGGCCGAAATCCGTCGTACCATATGGCATAGCCATGATTTTGACTCAGACCGTCGTTACTGCCTAGAAAACACTAGTCTTTTTTCCAAATATAACACTTTCGCGATAACTCCGGCTATTCTAGCTTCTGCATACCGACTTCCTCGACCGCACCGCATCATTCTCTCCTGGATGGAGAAGATTTGACCTCAAATCTGCACCCGAAACATTCTCCTCAGAAAAAGAATCACCCCGGGATCTCATATCTTTGTAGGACTTCCTACTGGATTTTCAGTTGTATCAATTACTCCCACCTTGCTCCCAAGTTGGATCGTAAATGTGTAGCACTTCATCTCGGGTTCCATGTTAAATTTCTAGACTTTCCCTATCAAATTACACGTCCCTTGATCGATTACCCAACCTTGGAATTCGAGCCTTCTATCGTTGATACATGATGCTGGTACCAGGTTCTCGTTGTTGATTAAGGAAACAATATACGTGTAAGGCTCCCAATAATTTTGGGCTACCCTTGAAAGAATTTCACCAAACACCTTGGTTGCTGCACCACTTAACAACTCAATTTTCTCAGTCCTGCCTTCATCGTACAAGCTCTCGATACCCTCCAAAAACTGTTTGTAACCATTGTGTATGAATCAGCTAAGAACAAGTGTTTGACGCAACATAAAGTTTCATCCCTTGCTAACAGAGCATCTCTTCCTCGAATGTTCTGCTCATGTTGACTCAATTGTGCTGCTACAATTTCAACTTCTGCATCTGGTTCATCATAATCATCATAAATCGCCGCATCTATGTCGACATAATCATCATAAATTGGGGTCGAATATGTGAGAAAGGCAGATTCGGATTCACAAGCCTCGACAAAAAGGCCACGATTAGCAGATTTAAGAGTGCCATCAAATTGTGGAATGTCCACCTTGAAACCTTGTTGCCACCAATGGTTAGGGCGTTCGGGTAAGCGATTCCGGTAACCGGCGAAAGGATTCTCGTCTGTGACGGTATCATCATCACGACGACACAATTTATCCATTCGTCGCGTCAATAATTCAACCTGCCGCCTTATATCGTCGTTCTCACTGAGAATTTCAGCGTATTCACGTCGTAACTCAGCATGATCATCATCAGCACCATGGGCTCGCAGCTGTATACGTGGCGACATTTCTCAGGATCGACTGAATCTGATACCAACTGATGCAGCATACGTGGCTACAAAGATTTCTTTATCAAAAGTCGTTGATTCCTGTGAATACCAAAGATGATAGATTTGAGGGAAATCTCAACTTTTTTTATTAAAATTCAAAAACTAAATAAAAGAACATATAAGAGTGCTTAAATACCCAAAACGTACTTGCGGAAAAAGAAATCCTAAACTTATTGGAAAAGAAAACAAATTATTAAAATGGAATAATCTCAGCTAGCTACAACTAGTTTGACACGGATATCACATAACTAGACCTAACTTATTTTTTCACTTGTGAGGTGCGCTGACTTTGGTAATTCTCACTCAGCTACACACCGTTAAGTTTTCAGTTAATTTTTCGTGTAAAATGACCAAACTACCCCCACATATCATTTAAATTTTCAAACACATGCCATTAGCCCTCTCTCTCCTCTCCATCTCTCCTCTCCGACTTCCTCTGTCATGTCTCCACCTTTGGTCTTGTCCTCGTCAAACTCGACGTGCTGAGGACGTTCCACGTGCTCGCAGAGCTCCTGGGGGACAACTTCGGTGCCTACATCATCTCCTTGGCCACGGCCGCCTCAGACATGCTCGCGGTCCTCCAAGAATCCAAGCACCACACCGACGTCCTCAATTACTTCTCGCGCCATACCCGCCACGGCGTGCTCAACGCCATAACGCGTCATGCTCTACTCATATCGTGGCGGTCTGGCGCTTGGATTCTTGGAGGACCGCGAGCATGTCCGAGGCGGCCGTGGCCATGGAGATGATGTAGGTGCCGAAGTTGTCCGCCGTGAGTTCCACGATCACGTGAAACATCCTAGAATGTCGAGTTTGACGAGGGCGAGGCTGAAGGTGGGAGACCTGACGGAGGAAGTCAGAGAGGAGAGAGGGAAAGGAAAGAGAGGGTCCATGGCATGTGTTTGAAAATTTAAATAATATGTGGGGGTAGTTTGGTCATTTTACACGAAATATTAACTGAAAACTTAACGGTTTGTAGCTGAGTGAGAATTACCAAAGTCAGCGCACCTCACAAATGAAAAAATAAGTTAGGTGTAGTTATGTGATATCCGTGTCAAAGTAGTAGTAGCTAGCTGAGATTATCCTATTAAAATTGCAAAAACTGCCTGAAACTTAGTAAACTGCTATTTTAACCCTTTAGATGATCTCCGATGGCCGAAATATGTCGTACCTTATGGCATAGCCACAACTTTGACTTAGACCGCCGTTTCTGCCCGGAAAATTTTAGTTTTTTTGTCCAAATCTGACAATTTCGCGATAACTCTAGGTTTTCTAACTTCTACATAGCGACTTCCTTGACACCGCATCAGGTCCCATTTTCGTGCGTTGAGGGGGTGCAATAGGTACTTGCACAACACAGCCAAAATTACGTAATTGAGACGTATCAAGTTTAAGTCCACACACAAGTTCCCTAGGAGAATATTGATGATATGCACTAGGCCTTAAACGAATTAAAGAAGCAGCATGTCCTCAAGCAGAAACTGATAATTGTGATTAATTTAACAATGTTCGTGCAATTATCTGTATACGTTTAATGAAAGATCCTGGTAAACCATTTTGGGTATTCACATGCGCAACAGGATGCTGAATATCAATACCCAATGACATGCAATAATCATCAAATGTCTTGAATGTGAATTCACTTTATCGAATTATCAGGAAAATGTGCCCTTAAATTAATGATTTGTGCTAACAATTTTGCAAAGGCAACATTACGAGTTTACACTAAGCACACATGTGACCATCTGTTGGATTTTTCAATCAAGATCATACAATAATTAAATGGTCCACTAGATGGGTGAATAGGGTCACATATATCTCCCTGGATTCCTTGCAAGAATGATGGAGATTCAACATTAACCTTGATTTTTGATGGTCGGTCCACTAATTTTTCTTTTGACCAAGCGATACAAATTATTTCATTTTACTGAAAAATCTTTTGGCTTTTCAATAAATGTTCACATGAATTTTCAACAATCCTAAGCATCATCGTGGATCCTGGATGACCAAGACAATTATGCCAAAAAATAAAAGTATTTGGATTATTGAACTTTGGTTCAAAATCGCGTAGGTCTCAACTGTCCTTATTGTTGCAAAATACAACCTAGATGATAGAACAAGTAGTTTTTCCAATACACGCTTTTCACCACAATCACTTAATGTGACACAAATAAACTCTATTTCATTTTCACTTGTGGTCTCAATATGATATTCATTACTGCGGATATCGTCAAAGCTAAGTAGATTTCTTCTGAATCTACTAGCATATAAAGTATTATGAAATTCTAGTCGAGTGTCATTTCTTAACATTATAGAAGCTCTTCCGGAGCCTTCTATAATATTTGCAGAACTTATAATAGTATTAACATTTGTCTCAACCAATGTTAGACATGAAAAATATTTTCTTTCTTTAAGGATTGTATGTGTAGTGGCAGAATCAACAATACACACGTCATTGTTGTTTTTGTCAACTGGTGATTCATTTCCGAAATCCATATCCTTTTATAAAAGAAAAAACATAGCATTAGATTACACATTTGAAAGATTGCATAATACAAAAGCATAATGTATTACAATATGTTACAACCCCATGAGTAGTCAACAAAAGGTTCATGCTATGTCATCGGAAATCAAGTTTCCTATATTTCCGCCGTTATCTGCAAAGTAGTCGAAGACATTCAAATTATTCATATCTACATGATCCGAGTTACCATAAAAATTATCTCTACGGCCTTCTATTTTCCCTTAATTGATGCTTGATACAAGACCACCAAGTGCTTAAGAGTACGACAGGTACGTGCCCAATGCCCTTTTACACCACACCGAAAACATTCATGTTCACTGCTTTTGGGAGTATGAATTTGTGAGCCTTTTCCTTTATCACGTCCCTCAAATTTGTTCCACTTCAGGTGGAACATTTTGTCATTACTCCCACGAGGGTGAAAATTACTGCGCCCGCGACCACGACCGCAACCACTACTTGACCTTAGCCTCACCCGAATAAAGGATAACCATCATAATTTGTCACATTCACTTTAGGGGATGGTAAACTGCCAACAAGGCGGGTTTGATTGGTTTACATCAACAACTCATTATTGTGTTTAGCAATCAATAAACATGCAATCAAGTCCGTGAACTTTTCAAATTTTCGATCTCGATACTGTCGCTACAGGAGCATATTAGATGGGTGAAACGTGACGTTTTCTCAAACATCATAGCATCAGTTCTATAGTCTCCACACATATGGAGCATGGATATATTTCTAAACATAGCAGAATTGTAATCATTGATGGTCTTGAAATCTTGTAATCTAAGATTAGCCTAATCATGTAATGCCTGAGGTAAGGCAATAGACTTCATGTGCTCAAATCTTTCTTTCAGCCTCTTCCACATATCAAGTAGATCTTGAATATCCAAATATTCGGCTCGCAGACCAGAATCAATATGATGACGTACGAAAATAATGGTCTTTGCTTTGTTCTGCACAAACTCTTCATTATCGTCTATAACAACTTCTCCAAAGTTCATAAATATTAGGTGGAGAGTAGTTTGCAAAGCCCATTCAAAGTAATTTTTCTGTCGAGACCGGCGGCAACATATTGGAATTTCACCAAGTTCGACATC
Organism: Geranium rotundifolium; assembly: GCA_963920655.1. Lineage (NCBI taxonomy): Eukaryota > Viridiplantae > Streptophyta > Magnoliopsida > Geraniales > Geraniaceae > Geranium > Geranium rotundifolium. Next base: position 221,332 of record OY987320.1, read on the forward strand.
GTGAAAATTTTAACCGCAATAACACAATTAAAATATGTCCAAAATATTTATCTAAAAATATGACATATTGTGCGGATATTTAGAATTGCTGGTTCTAACTTTTAAGACCTCAAGTTTTAGTCCCGGTATCTCATAATATAGTTCGAGATTTATACTTTAATTCGGAACTTCGGGTTCTCTAAATTTTAAAAATTTGTAACCACTTCTGGTTTACATGAACGTCATGCTCAACAACTTTCTTTCCCGACAATTTTAGAACTTCGGGTTCAAAATAACTTTAGTTTTTTAAGCATCGGGTTACAAAACATTATATATAAATATATAAAGAGTATAATAATAACATGTAAATTTCTAATGTGAAAGATCCAATTCAAAATTGGCGTTCACATAGCATACTTAAAAATAGGGTAAAAGACACAAAACACACCTAAGAATCACCAAAAGACACTTAACTGCCTCATGTTTCAAACTGGACAGTGAGCTACACCCAAAGATCGGAAATTGACACTTAGCACTGACCGTTAGAATTTTGGATGGAAACTATTAAAATTTAAAGCGAAAAGACAAAAATGCCCTTGGTCGGACTTCAAATTTTAAAAACCATGCCATCGTGAGGATTTTGGTTGTTTCTCCGACCACCGTGGCTCAAGCTTTGCCGGCCTCGTCTCCGAACTCCGACCGACTTTCCCGGTTTTCCTTGGCTCCTGGCCACTGACCGGAGACTAGCCGGATCCCGTTGCAGGAGACCGTGGCTCAAATTTTCAATCTCTGTTTTTGTAAACAGAGACTGTGTTTTCCATTTTAAGCAAAATCATCCAAATTCTTACAAACATACCATAATAGTATAACACAAGCTTCGAGAGACATAAAAGTAAAAGGCAAAATGTCAAAATTCTTACGAAAAATCAAAGGAAATGTTGCACAGTGGTTCCAATTCAGCACTAAGTTTATGCATCATGTTCTAATTTACTTATAAGTTCAGATTTTGTTCCAAACCTTTCTTAAATTTATCAGTTCTAAGCTAATATGCTCCAGCCACAGAACAGGCCCTAACACAGCCTCGAGAGACAAAAGTAAAAGGTAAAAATGTCAAGATTCCTAAGGGAAAAAAAATCAAAGGAAATATTGCACAATGGTTCCAATTCAGTACTAAGCTTATGCATCATTTTGTTCTAATTTACTCATAACATAAGTCATAAGTTCATATTTTGTTCCAAATCAGCCCTAATTTTATAAGTTCGGGTCCAAACTAATCCTACAGGTTGCAACGTACTTATGAATTTTCACAAATAGTTCCAAATCAGTCTTCTTCCTCACAGGAACCACAACATTTCCCAAATTAGATCTATGTGATTGTAAACAATTCTAGACAACATGTCAATTTCCACCTGATTTAAACAACAAACCACAAATAAGTAATAACCAGTAAATTTCCATGAAAAATCAAACATCTACTTGCAATGAGAGCAGCGAAACCGATAGTCAGCTTCTGAGACATCGACATCAGGACCTTCTTCCCCTCCTCGTCCGGCTCTGGTCCACCCTCGCCCGGTTCGACGTAATTGTCTCCGCTTCCGCCACCGCCACCGCCTCCGATCACGCCTCCTCTGTCTCCTCCGCCTCCGGATTCAGTCTGGACCTCGATGTCGATGAGGGACGAATCTTTGGAACTAGTGGACGCTTGTGTTATACTATTATGGGCTGTTTGTGAGAATTTGGATGGTTTTGCTTGAAATGGGAAAACAAAGTCTCTGTTTACAAAATCAGAGACTGAAAATTTGACCCATGGTCTCCGGCGACGGGCTCCGGCGAGTCTCCGGTCAGTGGTGAGGAGCCGAGGACGACCGGCAAAGTCGGTCAGAGGTCAGAGACGAGGCCAGCAAAGCTTGAGCCACGGTGGTCAGAGAAACAACCAAAATCCTCACAATGGTATGGTTTTGAAAATTTGAAGTATGTCCAAGGGCACTTTCGTCTTTTCACTTTAAAATTTAACAGTTTCCATCCAAAATTCTAACAATCAGTGCTAAGTGTCGATTTCCGATCTCTGGGTGTAGCTCACTGTCCAATTTGAAACATGTGGTAGTTAAGTGTCTTTTGGTGATACTTGGGTGTGGTTTTGTGTCTTTTACCTGATATAAAAGTATATAATAAACATACGTAAATATACAAAATAAACATAAATACACGAATTAAATTAAATTTAGCTATTAATATAAAAATTATGATAAACAAGCTAATCGTGTTGATAAAATGGTGCGAAAAATGTTGTTAAATGTGAGGTTGGAAAGAATCCAACGCTAATCATCAAAACAAAACATTAAAGCAAAGAGAGATGATAATATGGAAATTGCAAGAAAGTGGAAGAAGAGTTTTGTTCTCGGGTGACATTTTTTTGTGTATTGAGCCAAGAGGCATGCACTCCCTTTTATAGACAAACTAGCATTTATTACATCAACTATTTACACTCATCATTTTCCATAAAAACCATGCAACACACCATGCCTTTGATTGACTTTAGAATAAATGGCAGGGGTCTAAAAACTATTTTATTACAACAATATATATAGGTAGGTATCAAATACAAAGTAGGGAAAATGTCCAAACGTCCAAACTGTATAACATACAGTGAAATGTTGTATAACCATGTAGAACATGTAGTGTAATATTGTATAACATGTTGGATCTGTGCAAAATTGAAACAATGTACAACATGTAGTGCAATATTGTGTAACCGCCACGTGTCGCAATCTAATATAACGCGCGTCTCAAATCCGACAGTTATACATTGGTTTGGACGTGTGGACATTTTTGTTGAGTTTGTAATGTAGTGCATTTATATATATATATAAACAACAATGGAACGTTTTCTCAAGCATCATAGCATCAGTTCTATAGTCTCCACACATATGGAGCATGAATACAATTCCAAATATAGTAGAATTGTATTCATTGATGGTCTTGAAATCTTGTAATCTAAGATTAGCCTAATCATGTAATGCCTGAGGTAATATAGCCTAATCATGTAATGCCTGAAATATGTCCAAAATATTTCTTAAAATATGATATATTTTGCGGATATTTAGAACTGTTGTATCTAACTTTTAAGACCTCAAGTTTTAGTCCCGGTATCTCATAATATAGTTCGAGATTTATACTCTAATTCAGAACTTCGGGTTCCGTAATTTTACAAATTTGTAAACACTTTTGGTTTACATGAATGTCATGTTCAACAACTTTCTGTCCCGACAATTTTAGAATTTTCAGTTCAAAATACCTTTAGTTTTTTAAGCATCGGGTTACAAAACATTATATATAACAAGTATAATAATATGTAAATTTCTAATGTAAAAGATCAAATTTAAAATTGGCGATCACAGAGTATACTTACAAATATATAATAAACATACGTAAATATCCAAAATAAACATAAGTGCAAGAATTAAATTAAATTTAACTAGAAATATAAAAATTATAATAACCAAACTAATCGTGTTGATAACGTGTTGTGAAAAGTGTGGTCAAACGTGAGATTGAAAAGGAACCAACACTAATCATCAAAACAAAGCATTAAAGCAATTAGAAAAGATAGATGAGAATATGAAAATTGCAAGTGAGAAAGTGGAAGAGTTTTGCTCTCGGGTCAAAATTTTTGTGTATTGTGCCAAGAGGCATGCACTCCCTTTTATAGACAAACTAGCATTTATTACATGAACTATTTGCACTCATCATTTTTCCCAAAAACCATGCAACACACCCTGCCTTTGATTGACCTTAAAATAAATGGTAGGGGTCCAAAAACTATTTTATTACTGTCGTAAAAAATTGTGTTATATATGGATTAAAATGTCACCAATAGTAATTATTTGAGCAAGACTTTAAGTGGGTAAAAGAAGAGAAGTGTATGGAAAAATTACTTAGTAAATGGAGGAGAAAAGAGAGTCTCGGGTGATGAATATTTTTGTGCAACTTTGAAGACTTACATGGTGCCCTTTTATAGGGAGAAATGGTAGGGCCATGCATGGACACATGTCCTCTTGCATGAGAAATTAATTATTACTACACTCTATCAATCCATGAAATAAGAGAAGAGACTTGATGGATGGGACAATACAATGGTGGTGGACATATTTAATTTACAACACTCCCCCTTGGACACCACCCCTCATAACTAATTATGTGGGCGGTGTTGGACGTGCTTAATGCTGCCTCGTTACAAACCTTTTCAGGAAAACCTAGTGGGACAAAACCTGAATAAGGGAAAAAGAGTGCAGCGCACATAAGTCCAGACTGTGATCGTCTTCATATACTTACTCCCCCTGATTGTTGCTCCCCCTAATGACCGGCATAGTTACTTCGGTTGCTTGTTAAGTCGACGCATGCCAATTCGCCATACTAACTTCTCGAAGGTGGATGTCGGCAAGTTTTTAGTGAACAAATCTGCAAGATTTTTAACGGAGCGAATCTACTTCACATCAATCTCGTTACTCTTCTGGAGTTCGTGAGTGTAGAAGAACTTTGGCGAGATATGCTTGATTCTGTCTCCTTTGATGTACCCGCGTCTGATTTGAGCTATCCACGCTGCATTGTCTTTATATATTATGGAATGGGAGCTTGTGATTGATGGAATTCCACACGCGTCTCGTATATGTTGGATAACTGATCGTAAGAACACACATTCTCGGCTAGCTTCGTGTAGTGCAAGAATTTCTGAATAGTTTGAGGATGTTGCGACCAAAGCCTGCTTTGTAGAACGACAGGATATTGATGTGTCATTACAAGTAAATACATACCAGTTTGAGAGCGTGCTTTATGAGGGTCTGAGAAGTATCCAGCATATGCATATCCGATCAAGCCAGTATTATTTGAGGATTTCGAGTATAATAATCTTAAATCTTTCGTTCCACTCAAGTAACGTAATATATGCTTGATTCCGTTCCAATGTCGTCTTGTCAGTTCTGAGCTGAATCTTGCGAGCACATTTACTGCAAATGCTATATCTGGCCTTGTACATTGCGCCAAATATAATAAAGCTCCTATCGCATTTAGATATGGTACTTCATGATCAAGTATCTTTTCATTGCTTTCTTCAGGGCGAAATGGATCCTTTTTAGGATCAAGAGACCGAACGACCATTGGAGTACTTAGTGGATGAGCGTCTTATATATTAAAGCGCTTCAGAAGTTTCTCAACATATGCAGATTGATGAATTAAAATTCCATCTGAAATATGCTCGATTTGCAGACCGAGAAAATATTTTGTTTTTCCTAAATCTTTCATCTCAAACTCCGTGTTAAGATATTCCGCAGTATTAATAATCTCCTTAGATGTTCCAATTAAATTCATATCATCTACGTACACTGCCACAATAACAAATTCGAGATTTGTTTTCTTGATAAATACGCACGGGCATATAAAATTATTTTTATACCCTTCTATAGTAAGATATTCATTTAAATGATTATATCACATTCTACCAAATTGTTTTAGTCCATATAATGACTTGTGTAATTTTATTGAATAAAATTTTCTTGGACTATTTCTAATCGTTTCAGGCAATTTAACTCTTTCAGGGAGTTTCATATAAATATCAGTGTCCAACGTACCATAAAAGTAGGCAGTGACAATGTCCATCAGATACATATCCAGTCCTTCAGTGACTGTTAAACTAATCAAGTACTTGAACGTAATCATATCCATTACAGGTGCATATGTCTCATCAAAATCGACCCCAGGTCATTGAGAAAAACCCTGCGCTACAAGTCTAGCTTTATATCGAACAATTTCGTTTTTCTCATTTCTTTTCTTTGTGAATACCCATTTGTATCCAATTGGTCGAACATCTTCTGGCGTTCGAATTATAGGTCCAAAGACTTGTCGTTTTGCCAATGAAGTCAATTCTGCTTGAATTGATTCTTCCCATTTTGGCCAATCATGTCTTTCACAACATTCATCAATACTGTGTGGCTCAAACTCAAAGTCATTTATTATCTCACTTACCATCGTAAATGCAAAGACTTCATTTATATCATTTGATTTATCATCCCAATTCTCATTGGCGTAAGAATAATTCATGTATATTTCCTTACCTCTTTATTCTCGTAAATCTTCATGCATTTTACAATTTTCATTTTCATTTGGGATCGATGGTTCTATAGGAACCAATGGTTCTTGGGGAACTGAAAATTCGGTTGGAACTATTAGTCTATTTGCTTGATTTTTTCTTTTACGAGGAACAATATCTTTTGCCCCCAATGGCCTCCCACGCTTCTGGCGTGTACTAGAGGAATCAATTGCTGCTTTCGAATTACCATCATTAGTTTTAATTTTCGCAGGTGTGTTTATAGCATCTATATATGACCTTGTTATCTTTGATGTATCTGCAAATGCATCAGGCATTTGATTTGCAACATTTTGCAAATGTATTATCCTTTGTACTTCTTTATCACATTGTGATGTACGTGGATCTAGATGAGACATGGAATTTACTTTCCATTCAATTTCACGCCTAACTTCTGGAGGCTTTTTCTTTCCACCCAAATGTGGGAACGACGTCTCATCAAAATGACAATTTGCAAGTCGTGCGGTAAATAGGTCACATGTCAATGGCTCAAGATACCTGATAATAGATTGTGAATCAAAACCAACGTAAATCCCCAATCGTCGTTGGGGTCCCATTTTTGCACGTTGAGTGGGTGCAATAGGTACTTGCACAGCACAACCAAAAGTACGTAAATGAGATTTATCAGGTTGATGTCCACACACAAGTTGTATAGGAGAATAATGATGGTATGCACTAGGTTTTAAACGAATTAAAGAAACAGCATGTTACAGCATGTCCCCAAGCAGAAACTGATAATTGTGATTGCAATAACAATGTACGTGCAATTATTTGTATACGTTTAATAAAAGATTCTGCTAAACCATTTTGGGTATGCACATGCGGAATGCCCAATGACATGCAATAATTATCAAACGTCTTACATGTGAATTCACCAGCATTATCAAGACGAATAGACTTTATTGGGTAATCAGGAAAATGTGCCCTTAATTTGATGATTTGTGCTAGCAATTTTGCAAATGCAACATTACGAGTTGATAATAAGCACAAATGTGACCATCTGCTGGATGCGTCAATCAAGACCATAAAATAATTAAATGGACCACTAGATGGGTGAATAGGGTCACAAATATCTCCATGAATTCTTTGCAAGAATGATGGAAATTCAACACTAACCTTTGTTTTTGATGGTCGGACTACTAATTTTTCTTGTGAATAAGCGGTACAAATTATCTCATTGGACTGGAAAACCTTCTGGTTTTTTAATGAATGTCCGCGTGAATTTTCAACAATCCTACGCATCATTGTTGATCCGGGATGACCAAGACGATTATACCAAAGAATAAAAATATTTGAATTATTGAACTTCTGGTTCAATATTGCGTAGGCCTCAACTGTTCTTCTTGTTGTAAAATACAACACATATGATAGAACATGTAATTTTTCTAGTACATGCTTTTCACCACAATCATTAGAAGTGATATATAGAAATTCAGTTTCATTTTCGCTCGTGGTCTCAATATGATATCTATTGTTGCGGATATCCTTAAAGCTAAGTAGATATCTTTGTGATATACTAGCATATAAAGCATTATGAATTTCTAATCGGGTGTCATTTCTTAACAATATGGAAGCTCTACCGAAGCCTTCTATAATATTTGCAGAACCCGTAATAGTGTTAACATTTGCCCCAATCACGGTTAGAGATGAAAAATATTTCTTTTCTTTAAGAATTGTATGGGTAGTAGCAGAATCAACAATACACACATCGTTTCCTTTGTTGTCAACTGATGATTCATTTCTGAAATGCATATCCTTCCATAAAAAAAATTAACATAACATTAGATTAAAAACATTAGAAAAAGTTACATAAGATAAAAGCATAATATATTACAATCATAGGATCATTCAACAATGATTCATGCTACATCATCATCAATCAAGTTTCCAACATTTCCACTGTCATCTGCAAAGAAGTCGGAGACATTTAAATTTGTCAGATCTGCAGGATCCGAGTTATCCATAAAGTTTGTCTCTACGATCTTATCTTTTCCCTTAACTGATGTTTGATATAGTGCCACCAAATGCTTGAGAGTATGACAGGTACATGTCCAGTGTCCTTTCACACCACACTTGAAACATTCATATTCACTACCTTTTGGAGTCTGAGTTTGTGGGCCTTTTCCTTTATCACGCCTTTCAAATTTGTTCCACTTCTGGTGAAGCATTTTGTTATTTCTCCCACGAGGGTGAAAATTATTGCGTCCACGACCGCGACCACGACCACGACCTCGACTAGGGCCTTGGCCTCTCCCAAAAAGAGGATAATTTTCATGATTTGTCACATTCACTTCACGGAATGTAGAACTACCAACTGAGCGAGTTTGATGGTTTTTCATCAACAACTCATTATTCTGTTCAGCAATGAGTAAACATGCAATCAAGTCTGTGAACTTTTCAAATTTCCGCTCCCGATATTACTGCTGTAGGAGCATATCAGATGGGTGAAATGTGGAAAATGTTTTCTCAAGCATCATATCATCAGTTATTTTGTCTCCACACATACGGAGCATGGATACAATTCTAAATACAACGGAATTGTATTCATTAATGGTCTTGAAATCTTGCAGTGTAAGATTAGACCACTCATGTAATGCCTGAGGTAAGGCAATAGCCTTCATCTGCTCGAATCTTTCTTTTAACCTCTTCCACAAATCAAGTGGATCATGAATATCCAAGTATTCGGCTCGTAGACCAGAGTCAATATGATGGCGTATGAAAATGATGGTCTTTGCTTTGTTCTGCACGGACTCTTGGTTGTCGTCTACAATAACTTCTCCAAAATTCATAGATCTTAAGTGGAGAGTATTTTCCAGGGCCCATTCAAAGTAATTCTTCCCATCGAGACCGAGAGCTACATATTGACACTTCACTAGGTTTGACATCCTGAAAAATTTAACCGTAATAACACAATTAAAATATGTCCCAAAATATTTATCAAAAATATGACATATTTTGCGGATACTTAGAACTGCTGGTTCTAACTTTTAAAACTTCAAGTTTACGGTTTCTCATAATTTAGTTCGAGATTTAAAGTTTGATTCGGAACTTCGGGTTCCGTAAATTTTAGAAATTGTAAACTTCTGGTTTACATGAACGTCCGGTTCAACAAATTTCTTTCCCGGCAATTTTAGAATTTTGGGTTCAAAATGCCTTTAGTTTTGTAAGCTTCGGGTTACAAAACATTATACATAAATATAAAACACGTAAAATAATAACACATAAATTTCTGATGTGAAAGATCCAATTCAAGATTGGCAATCACAGAGGATACTTAAAAAAATTACAAATATAATAAGTATAAACGAATATACGAAATAAACGAATATACATAATAAACATAAATGTAATAAATATAAATGTAATAAACATAAATTTGTTAGTAGTTAGGGAGAAGGAAAGAAAAGTTAGGATAATTAAGTTAATCGTGCTGATAACGTGTCGTAAAAAATTGTGTTATATATGGATTAAGATGTCACCGATATTAATTATTTCAGCAAGACTTTAAGTGGGTAAAAGAAGAGAAATGTATGGGAAAATTACTTAATAAATGGAGGAGAAAAGAGAGTCTCGGGTGATGAATATTTTTGTGCAACTTTGAAGACTTACATGGTGCCCTTTTATAGGTAGAAATGATAGGGCCATGCATGAACACATGTCCTCTTGCATGAGAAATTAATTATTACTACACTCTATCAATTCATGAAATAAGGGAAGAGACTTGATGGATGGGACAACACAATGGTGGTGGCCATATTTCACTAAACAGCAACAGAACAGTTACTCAACATCAAAGTTGGTGACCTCTTCAAATTTTCTTAAATTTCGTACCACTACAAAAAAATTACTAGAACTTGATAAAATCATTGCACAAAATGTGATGAAATTACCCACAATCAATCTCTTAGGTCTTATGTTTCGCGTACTACTTTCAGTCTAATATGGTTTTCTCAGCTTATTACTTTAGAAACTACACCGGCGCCGACTGTTCTGCCTCCTTCCCTCAGAGCAAAACTTTGACCTGTTCGATCAAGCAAATCATGAGTTAATTGAGCATAATTTCTATGTTTTGGATAGAAAAGAAAGGAAATAGAATGTTTGTAAGAACACTGCAGTGAATATGTCCGTATGTAAAGGATCTAATTTTCCAAATAAACAACCCAAGACAATAACACTAGGGTTGGTCTAGTTGGTCGAGAGAAACACTATCTCTTATGAGGTCCAGTGCTGGAATCCTAGTTAGGTTCAGGTGTGGGAGTTAAAAACCGACTTGCATAATATAATCGGTCCATTCAACCAAAATAAAAGTGAGGCAACGATGGTGAAAACATGATTTACGCAGCCATATAGTCAACAGCAATGATATTACAGCTGGTTATGAAGTATTGTATTATTATCGTGGCATGAAAAAAATTAGGGGCATATAGGTGACATTTTCTCCAGTGGGAAAAAAGGAAACAACTAGATCACACGTGATTCAAGAGGAACAGGCAACATCAGCTCAAAAACTGCTCTCACGTTATCCCCAGGCATAACCATCTTAACATCTTCGGGGAGTTCAACTTTTCCAGTGAAATCGGCAGTCCTCATATAAAATTGAGGCATGTAGTTTGAAAAGAAAGCAGTATGGCGTCCACCTTCTTCCTTTGTGAGGACATAAATTTCTGCTTCGAACTTCTTGTATGTTTTCACACTGCCTGGCTTGGCAAGCACCTAACCAATTAAAAGACACAGATACTGTAAAAAAGGTTCCTAATGAAGATTTATTCCTTTACCAATTAAAGCCACTCACCTGTCCTCGTTGCACATCTTCCCGTTTTATGCCACGGTGTAGGAGACCCACGTTGTCACCAGCCCGGTAATTGTATGGATATGTGATAGTTAATACCAGCCGTTCGGACTCCTTAGTAGCAGAGAGCGTTAAAAAAATTCAAATCAGTAACTTACTTGTCCTTGATCCAATATTTTCTTGAACATCTCCACACCAGTTACTGTAGATTTAACAGGAACACCCTAAGAAATATCTAAATGTTGGGACTTATTAGTTATTATCGTTATTCCAGATTAAAACATGCAGTATGTATCTGTGACTAATACTTCGTTATAGACATCTGAGAGCAACCATCATAAGAAAAGAGGAAGCATGCTTCATGATAGATATTAAATAAAATAAAATTACAGCAAATCCACAATCACCTGAGTCAATCCCAAAATCTCAACTTCCTCACCAACTTTAATTGTTCCTTGTTCAACACGTCCAGTGGCAACGGTTCCACGTCCCTTCAAAAACAAAATATTACAAAATTGAAGGCAAGGTAAGGATCTCTCCTTACACCACCAAAATAAACCTTTACAGGAATGCAGAACTAGAACGACAGTGCATAGATCTATCTTCAGCATTTTATCACCATTCAACCCATTACTTGAGAAATTCAATTTCAAAATAAAAGCTCACTGAGATGGTTCAATAGTCTATTGCACAGGTCATAATAAAACTTTCCAGTTTCTACACAAGGAATTTGGAATGCCGAAAAATGTGAACCTACAAGAATATTTTTCTAGTTGCATTGCAACTCACTGTGATTAAAAGTATTGAAAATGATACCTGGATTGAAAATACGTCCTCAATTGGCATTAGGAAAGGTTTGTCGAGTTGGCGCACAGGATCGGGAATGTACTCATCTACAGCATCCATTAGTTTTAAAATGGCTTCCTTCCCTAGTTCCTCATTTGTACCTTGTAAGGCAGCCAAAGCTGAACCCCTAATGACAATCTTTATGAAACAATGTGTATATGATTCAATTTGCTTTCTCAAATTGGTTCTAAGTTACATAGAGGAGATTCCTTTATATAGGGAACAATAGGAATATAAACCAAACTAGGAAACCCTAATACACAAACCTAAACCCTAATGGGCTTTCCATAATACTAGTCCTAATGGGTCTAACATAATAATAACCCTAATTTACCCTGATTGACACCCCCCCTCAAATTGATGTGGGTCGACCAACATCAATTTGACTACGGAAAAAAATTGATGCAGTGGCGGCACATGACGGTGAATGACAATGACTGGTGCTTGAACTCGAAACTCGAAGACATAGACCTGAGCCTGAAGGCTTTGGGAATTTATACTCAATTTTGAAGGAGACCGGAGCCTTGAGGCCTTGGGGATTGATACCCAATATTGTAACCAAATACGGAGACTAGAGACGGAACTGGAAACCGATGTGAATAACGAATACGGAGACCGTGGAGACTGAGTTAAACACCGAATATGGAGACCACAGATACCGAGTTGAATACCAAAGTAGAGTCAGATACGGAAATACCGAATTTAGAGATAGATACCGAATGCGCTACGACTTTAGCACATCCTCCCACATTTAAGAGAGGCTAATAATAGGAAATAAATCAAATCGTCTCGAGAAAACACCCAAATCATGTCAATGAAAAAGGAAATTGGCCGAAAAATCAGAGTAGCAAACGGGGTATTGAAGCAAATCAAGTAGCAAGGAAACTGGATGATCGAATGCTGGATGACGGATCTGGATGGCGGATGATCGGATGATTGGATGACGGATCTGGATGGTGGATGATCGGATGACGGATGATCAGATGATCGGATGACGGATCTGGATGGCGGATGATGTTGGTGGATGCCGGATGACGGATTTATAATGCCTCGCCCACCCGCTAAAACATAATTAACGAGTGAGCAAAGCAAAACTTGCTCGAAAATTGAACCAAGATCAGAAAAAAATTAAGAAAGGCTCTGATACCATGACAATCTTTATGAAACAATGTGTATATGATTCAATTTGCTTTCTCAAATTGGTTCTAAATTACATAGAGGAGATTCCTTTATATAGGGAACAATAGGAATATAAACCAAACTAGGAAACCCTAATACACAAACCTAAATCTTAATGAGATTTCCATAATACTAGTCCTAATGAGCCTAACATAATAATAACCGTAATTTACCCTGATTGACACCTAATAATGGGGATCTCTTCTCCAGGAAACTTGTAGAAGTCAAGGAGTTCTGCCAGAATATAGTTTTATAAGACATTGGGCAACTATAAACAGCATCTCAGTAAGTTACAGATGTCCATAAAAGCACATAACGTCAAAGAGCTACCTACCACGAAGCTCCATTTCAACAAGCTCCAACAAGTCTGGATCATCAACTAAGTCAACTTTATTAAGGAAAACAACTAATGCCGGGACACCAACCTGTATGATAGGTCCACGATATCATTATATACCACCAATGTCAATAACAAGCAAGAGAATAATATGCAAAACAGTTATGCCAAGAAAGTTCCTAAAACTAGGATAACCTTCCTGGCGTGCAAGCAAAATATGTTCCCTTGTTTGTGGCATGGGGCCATCAGGAGCCCACACAACCAGAATACCCCCGTCCATTTGAGCAGCTCCAGTAATCATGTTCTGTAAATCATGTACATTGAGTGTGCAGATGCTTGATTGAATAACTAACATATTGCAAGATGTTAAGAGCCACAAAAATTCATATTGTAACTTCGCGTATTTAATAAGACATGTTGCTGAGTTACAATAATATTCACTGTTCGAACTGTATATCTAAATTGAACTGAGTAAAACAAAATAGACCATTCTACATAGAAGTTGATTTAACAGATTTTGTACTAAACGATGAAGGTTTTTTTGACGTGGAACATCCTATATAAATTACACTCGCAACTTTGTTGAATTACGTAATAATTTGTTAGACAGTTAGATATCATACTTGTAATAAATATTTGTAACTACTTGGTACTGCTGTTTCTGTTTAAGCTTACTTTAACATAATCTGCATGTCCCGGACAGTCTACATGCGCATAGTGCCTCTTAGTGGTCTCGTACTCGACGTGGGACTGCAAAGTCAAGTCAAATCTCCATCAGCCCACACTTATTTTCTATTTTTATCATTATGGTGGAGAAAAGGTAGAGAGAATATATTCAAACCGCAGAAATTGTAATCCCTCTCTTCTTTTCTTCAGGGGCCTTGTCAATGTCACCAAAGGGAATAGCCTTGGCTTTACCTTCTTCTGCAAGTACCTATAAAAGCCATAAGGATGCAATTGTCAGCTACAAGAACTCTCTATTCTTGTTATTTAGCGGATATTAGCAGAACAACAAACAAACCTTTGTAATTCCTGCAGTAAGAGTAGTTTTCCCATGATCAACATGCCCAATAGTCCCCACATTTACATGAGGTTTTCTGTGGGCATAAAAATATTAATATAACATGAATTCACGTCAGACCATTTTCATCTTTCTTGCTAGTTTCTCACTTTAAAATTTAACTTCATGCCACCAAATGGCCAATAAGTTAAACTGAAAAAACATACAATTACATCCCACGTGTGGGAAAAGACAATAAATATAACACAAGCATAAAATTTTACACTGATTTCATAATTACGTAACGTGCATAAATGCGACAGCATCAAAACTAGCTCTAATTTCTGAACAATTGGATCTGAGACTCTCATTTCCAATTACATCCTCAAAGTGCAGGGAAATTGATGCAGCGTGCGTGACTAGAAAATTTTTTTATCAAAAATCGTTGATTCTTGCGAATACCGAAGATGATAGATTTGAAGGAATTCTCGATTTTTTTTATTAAACTTCAAAAACTAAATAACAAGAAAAGTATAAGGGTGCTTAAATAGCATAAAACCTAGCCAAACCCTAATTGTATAAAAGGAATTGCTAAACTTATTGGAAAAAGAAACAAATTATTAAAATTGCAAATGCTGCCCGAAACTTAAGAAACTGCGATTTTGACATTTTAAACTATCTCCGATGGCCGAAATTGGTCGTTATGCCATGAGTTTGACTCAGCTCGCAGTTTCTGCCCAAATAACACTAGTTTCTGGTCCAAATCTGACATTTTCGCGATAACTCCAGGTGTTCCAACTTCTGCAAACTGGCTTCCTCGACCGCACCGCATCATTCTCTCCTGGATGGAGAAGATTCGACCTCGAATCTGAACCTGTAGCATCCTACTCAGAAGAAGAACCACCCCGGGATCTCATATCTTTGTAGCACCTCCTACCGAATTTTTAGCTGTATCAAGTACTCCCACCTTGCTTGCAAGCTGGATCGAACATGTGTAGCACTTCATCTCGGGTTCCATGTTGAATTTATGGACTTTCCTTATCAAACTACGCGTCCCTTGAGCGATTACCCAACCTTGAAATTCAAGCCTTCTATCGTTGATACATGATCCTGGTATCAAGTTCTCGTTGCTGATTAATGAAACAATATACGTGTAAGGCTCCTAATAATTTTCGGCTACTCTTGCAAGACTTTCACCAAGCACCTTGGTTGCTACACCATTTAACAACTCAAATTTCTCAGTCCTGTATTCATCTTACAAGCTCTCGATGCTCTCCAAAAACTGTTCGTAACCATTGTTGTATGAATCAGTTAAGAACAAGTATTTGACGAAGCATGAAGTTTCATCCCTTTCTAACAGAGGATCTCTTCCTTGAATGTTCTGCTCGTGTTGACTCAATTGTGCTACTACAACTTCAGCTTTCGCATCTAGTTCAGCATAATCATCATAAATCGGGGGTGATAGCCAATCTATGAGCTCCTCTGGTTTAAGATTGTCATTGAATTGTGGAATTTTCACCTTGAAACTCTATTCCCTCCGTTGGTTAAAGCGTTCGGGTGAACGATTCTGGTAACCGTTAAAATGACGCAATTCATCCATTCGACGCGTCAATAATTCAACCTGCCTCTTCAAATCGTCATGCACACGACAAATTTCAGCATGTTCACGTTGTAACTCAGCATGATCATCATCAGCACCTTGAGCTCGCGGCTGTCTACGGGGCGGCATACCTCATGATCGACTTAATCTGATACTATCTAATACAACGTGCGTGGCTAGGAAGAATTCTTTATCAAAAACCGTTAATTCTTGCGAATACTTGAGATAATAGATTTGAGGGAAATCTCGATTTTTTTATTAAACCTCAAAAACTAAATAACAAGAAAAGTATAAGAGTGCTTAAATACCCATAACCTAGCAAAACCTAGTTGTAGAAAAGGAAATCCTAAATTTATTGGAAAAGGAAACTAATTATATTAAAATTGCAAAAGTTGCCCGAAACTTAAGAAACTGCGATTTTGACTCTTTAGATGATCTCTGATTGCCAAAATTCATCGTTATGCCCTGAGTTTGACTCAGATCACCGTTTCTGCCCGAAAACACTAGTTTTTGTCCAAATCTGACACTTTCGCGATAACTCCAGGTGTTCTAGCTTCTGCATATTGGCTTCCTCGACCGCACCGCATCATTCTCTCCTGGATGGAGAAGATTCAACCTCGAATCTGGACCTGTAACATCCTACTCAGGAGAAGAACCACCTTGGGATCTTATATCTTTGTAGCACCTCCTACCGAATTTTCAGTTGTATCAAGTACTCCCACTTTGCTTACAAGCTCGATCGTAAATGTGTAACACTTCATTTCGGGTTTCATGTTGAATTTATGAACTTTCCTTATCAAACTACACATCCCTTGAGCGATTACCCAACCTTGAAATTCAAGCCTTCTATCGTTGATACATAATCTTGGTCGTTGCTGATTAAGGAAACAATATACGTGTAAGGCTCCCAATAATTTTCGGCTACTCTTGTTAGACTTTCACCAAGCACCTTGGTTGCTGCACCACTTAACAACTCAAATTTCTCAGTCCTAGATTCACCTTACAAGCTCTCGATTCCCTAAAAACACTGTTCGTAACTATTGTTGTATGAATAAGTTATAAACAAGTATTTGACCAAACATAAAGTTTCATCCCTTTCTAACAGAACATCTCTTTCTTGAATATTCTGCTCATGTTAACTCAATTCTGTTGCTACAATTTCAGTTTCCGCATCAGGTTCAGCATAACCATCATAAATCGGGGGTGATAACCAATCTATGAACTTCTCTAGTTTAAGATTGTCATTTAATTGGGAAATATTCACCTTGAAACCCTGTTCCCAACATTGGTTAAGGTGTTCTGGTGAACGATTATGGTATCCGTTAAAAGGATGCACTTCATCCATTCGTCGCGTCAATAATTCAATTTGCCGCTTCAAATCGTCATAAACACGACGAATTTCAGCATGTTCACGTTGTAACTCAACATGATCATCATCAACACCTTAGGCTCGCGGCTGTCTACGGGGCGGTATACCTTATGATCGACTTAATATGATACCAACTTATGCAGCGTGCATGGTTAAGAAGAATTTTTTATCAAAAATTGTTAATTCTTGCGAATACCGAAGATGATAGATTTGAGGGAAACCTCGACTTTCTTATTAAACTTCAAAAACTAAATAATAAGAAAAGTATAAGAGTGATTAAATAGCCAAAACCTAGTCAAACCTTAATTGTAGAAAAGAAAACCCTAAACTTATTGGAAACGGAAACAAATTATTAAAATTGCAAAACCTGCCCGAAACTTAAGATTCTGCGATTTTGACTCTTTAGACGATCTCTGAAGGCCGAAATTTGTTGTTATGCCATGAGTTTGACTCCGATGCCGTTTCTGCCTGAAAAACATTAGTTTTTTGTTCAAATCTGACAGTTTCATGATAACTTTGAGTGTTCTATCTTCTGTATTTTAGCTACCTCGACCGCACCGCATCATTCTCTCTTAGATGGAGAAGATTCGACCTCAAATCTGACTTGTAGCATCTTACTCAGAAGAAGAACCACCCCACAAATCTGACATGTAGCATCCTACTCAGAAGAAGAACCACCCCAGAATCTTATATCTTTGTAGCACCTCCCGCCGAATTTTCAGCTATACCAAATACTCACACCTTGCTTGCAAGCTAGATCGTAAATGTGTAGCACTTCATCTCGGGTTCCATGTTGAATTTATGAACTTTTTTTATCAAACTACACGTCTCTCGAGCGATTACCCAACCTTAGAATTCAAGAATTTTATTGTTAATACATGATCCTGGTATCAGGTTCTCGTAAAACGAGCTCAAATTTCTGAATAATTGGATTATAGACTATGTTTCATTTGCTAAATCCAAAAGCAGCCATAATTTAATTCACAGTCTACACATTATCTTTTTCTTGCAAGGAGAAGCACAAGCTCCTCATAGAAAAATGAAGAGCAAAGCAACGGAAAAAACAACCACCGTAGCATTGATTTGGGCATACGTGCGATTGAAGGTGGACATAGATCTCCACCAGGAATCAGCCCCGGAGCTTCGGTCATTTCCAGAGACGGATTCAGTAATCGAGACATTGGATCCTCTGCAGCAGCAGTAGATTTGGGGAACGAGGCGCTTGGAGCTAGGGTTTCTGAGAAGAGCACAAGCCATTGAGTGGAGTGGAGGAGGGTTTTAGAGAATATGGGCCGGTTAGACTTGAAGGCCCACCCCGAAAAGATTGTCTGCATGCAAATACACGCTATAAACTCTGTTCCCTTCACGTAAATCTTTCTCTTCCCGGAAACCCCAATTGTAATTGTTCCGTGCTGCTTGGAATGCTCCCTTGGGGCGGGATTGGTTGCTGCCTGAGCGCAGCCGCGCTCTATCTCCTCGGGAGGAGTAGTGGCAGGTTAGTTTCTATCACTCTGGACTATAGTACTACTGGGCTGACCTCATTCATATTTTATACTGACAGTGTTTTTGTTTATTTCTCCAGGGATGCAGATGCTCTCAACCCTGTCAAACGGATTCATCAGCTCAAGGAACTGGGTATGCACAGAATTCATTTGTCTACCACCCTTTTGTGAAGCTTTAATGTAGGATTAAACAGAAAGAAATTTTATTTTCACACTGTGGATTTGGTTATTGGATGTGCCTTTGGAATTTTTATTTGTAGATTATAGTATTTTTCTTCTTCTTTTTGCTGATTTAATTATTAGTTGGCGGAGCTTTTTTATGAGGAGTCAATTGAAGTGTTCAATTGGGGCTTAATTGTTTGGGATTGTTGATTTGTTAATCCTACCTTTGATGCTATATCTAGATGTTTATATAGAATCTTGAGATTATTAGTAATCAATAAGGCCCAAAATGAGTGTCTCTTCAGTCTTCATTTTTTCAGCAAAGGATTAGAGGTGTTATTGTTTACCTTTCCACTATTTGCTCTCATGGTCTCTGTGCCCACTAAGTTAACTAAAAGGAAGGATGTTATCGGTGATTCAACCTTGCTAGTTTATATAGTTAGAAATGGGACACTTCTTTTGGGACGGAGTAGTGTTCTTTGTTGATCAGTCTTGGTAATATTACCCGTGATCAGCTCTGTTTCTGACAAACTTGATATCTATCAACCATTAGATATATTCCCAAATGATGTGTTTGTGTTCTTTCAACTTTCAGCACAGTTACTTGAAAAAGAATGTAAACTCTTACCCTTGGTTGCGGTTTCTGGAAGAGTTGGCTCTGAAACACCAATCAGTTGCGAGTATAGTGGTTTGCGAGGTGTAATTGTGGAGCAAACGGTATATGAACATATTGTTTCAAAGGGAAATAGCTGCTCCCACTTATCTTTCTCTTGCATATTCGGGTTTTGAGGTAATGTTGTGTTTATTCAGGCAGAACAACATTTTTTAAAGCACAATGATTCTGGGACTTGGATACAAGATTCTGCCTTAATACTATCTATGAGCAAGGAAGTTCCCTGGTATTTGGTGAGAAATAACTTCGGTTTTTGTTTTTTTAAATTGTTGTGTTGATTCAATATACTGCCAAGACAGGGGAAAAAGGAAGTTGTAATATTGAAAAGGTTTACTGATGAAACTGATTGTTGGTCTGCTTTGTTACTGGAATTTAGGATGACGGTACAAGTCGTGTGCATGTAATGGGAGCTCGAGAGGCCACGGGATTCGCGTTGGCAGTTGGAAGGGAAGGTTTTGATGATTCTCGTCGATCCTTTGTCCGTGGAACCTTAGAATATCTCCAAGGCCTCAAGGTTTGATTCTTTTTGTTTTTTAAACAATTATTTTAGAAAAAACACAATCCCCATTGGCTGAAGCTTATATATTTGTGTTTTTCTGTTATAGATGCTTGGAGTGAAGCGAATTGAACGAGTACTTCCAACTGGTATTTCTTTGACTGTTGTCGGAGAGGTATGTTAGACTTCAATAGATCAGAACTCTACACATTTATCCAGCTGTATTTGTCCAAAATGATGAACCTATCTAAAAGAAAACTATTCTGATAATATGTAGCGATGGGCATTATAATTGGGATGTGCACCTCCGGCTGCTCCTTTTGCTGTTTAATATGTATTTGCTATTTCAACAATTGTTTTTTGAATCCACATTTAGGCTATCAAAGATGATATTGGAACAATACGGATCCAGCGACCCCATAAAGGGCCATTTTATGTCTCTCAGAAAACCCTTGACCAACTTACTGCGCGCCTTGGGAAGTGGGCAAGGTTGTTTTCATTATTCTTATTGCAAACTATATTATATGAGTGACACCTTCATTATCTTTTCAAATGCTTAAATAACAAGGATATTTTTTCTCTAGGTTGTATAAATTTGCCTCTACTGGCCTGACTGTCTTCGGTGTATATTTGATTACTAAACATGTAGTCCAGTATTTCATGGAAAGAAAACGTCGATCAGAGTTGCAGAAAAGGTACAATACCAGTATTTGTCATTGGAGGCAAATTGACCGAAATGGTTTGTTTGATATTGTCGCTCTTGAACTGAAAGAACCTTTTCTAGTTATATTGTTCGAAGGAATCCATCTACACAGACCTCTTTCACATGATTTTCTTCTGATTTTTTTGTTGTTGAAGCAAATGGGTCTTTAATACTTGAACACTTGCCCGCACAGGGTTCTTGGTGCTGCAGCTGCTAGATCCTTGGAAGATGATGAAGGCAAGTTTTTGGATCTATTCATTATGCTATTTTGTTTTACATAATGTACTTGGATTTGGTATTAAAAATGTGTGTTCTTTTCAGTTTCAAATGATAAGCCTAACACCGAAATTGATGGTACAAAGAGAGACCACATGATGCAAGATCTATGTGTGATATGCCTTGAGCAGGAGTATAATGTTGTTTTCCTCAAGTAAGAATACTTTAAATTTTTCTCTGAGACCAATATTTTTCTGAATTCATGTTTTATCTTAAAATTCCATCCCTAAGTTCATGTTAATCTTTGCTTGATCAGAAAAATATCTTTTTACTCTAATCCCCATAGCAACTGGTGATACCTGTGATTCCATTCTCCTCAGAAGTTCAAAATTTCCTTATACATCGGTTTGGCGTGTAGAATTGTTATGTTGTACTTACAAAGTGGCCTTACAATTAGAAGAACCCTAATTTACGACAATTAGTCCAAATTTGTTGTATTATAATTTAGCTACTCAAATACTTATAAATAAATCAGAAATTGAGCAAATATCATCGCTGTTACCATATTTCAGGTGCGGCCATATGTGCTGCTGCATAACATGTGCTTCATACTTGACCAGCTGTCCTCTTTGTCGGGGACGTATAGAGCAGGTAGTGAAGACCTACCGCCATTGAATTTAAGCGTTACTTCAGATTTTTCCAGACACCATTTCCTGAGCGCATTCGGAGGTTTCAGAGGTCAATCCACGTCACTCAATCTTGGCAATGCAGTCTAACTTTGATTTCTGGTAAATCTCAGTTTGGAACATTTATTTGGAATTTTTGTACATAGGCAACAAAAGTACAACGTTGGTGAATTTAAATAATTTGCTGCAATTTCACATTGAATCATTGTCTCTGTTCTGGGTTTTTTGTGTCGCCTATGTTTAATCTCGTCCTTGTCAAATATTGCTAGACATGTAATTTTGTGTCAGAAGGTTGATATGTTCTTTTATATCTTGTATCATATCACGTGCATATGTAATGAAAAGATCAAATGGGATGACAAAAATTCTCAAACCCGACAAGATCCAATATCTTTGATACGACGGTGTAAGGAATGGAAATCACAAAATCCTCTTTGAATCTGTCTTATTGTCATCCTATAGAGACAAAAATGTCCAAACTCTACGAAAATCCGATATGCCCAATATGATAAGATAAGGATAGAGATTACTAAATCAACCCTGAACTATCCCCGTTGTCTATACTCTTATAAATTACCCTTTAAATTGTTCATATAACACTATATTGCAAGTTGTGAATTTGAACGAAAAATAAATTGCTCTCCCTCATTCCATGCGATTACTTGATCCCATGTTATTATATTTAGGGATAATTTATGATCACCATACCCAAATATGCACAATTTCAAGTTCAATTCTCCAAATTAAAAAAAAATTATAGGTACCCCGACTTTAGTTTGGTTACACTGAAAGTAACAGAAGTTTAATTTAACATCATTATTTTTTAAATGTCCAAAATGCCCTCACTACTAATTCCTATTTTCCTTTTAGAATAAAAAAATAAAATAATTTTTTGTTGAAAATGTAAGACTACGATACTCAAAATGACGTGGCACGCAACACCTTAATCCAAGTACATTTGTTGTTGATATCTTGAAGATGAGCACAACCTAGAAACTTGAGTGTTAGAAGTTAAGAACCGTGACATTGTATGAGAAAGCCACTGACTTGAAAGCAATTTCCAGTTATACCGTGGTGGCGAATGTGTGTCGGATGCCTCCGAGGTTAACACGATTGTCTCTTTGCTAGCGCGCCCACTCGCACAACAGAGACTCAAGATTGCAAGACCAAAATCCAGGAAAGATGTAACGAGAGAGCAACAAGTTTCGTATATTTTGTTTTTTTATTCACATATGATCAAGCTCTGGTACTCAAATAAATTCAGAAAATGAAAAGTGTTCATTAAAATCTAAATTAAAATATTTGAAATGGATTTAAAAATTGGATTTATATAAAATTAAAATTGTTTATTTTTTCCCATAAAAATATTCTGAATTTATCAAAAGAGACAAAATTACTTCAAGACATTTCAAAGGTACATAAACCCAATAATCCCCCACAAATGTCATGAAGTTAAAAAGAGAAAGGTTTTCCTGCATAATGGAAGAAAGTGATACTTAAGTGTTGATGTCTTGCGACTTGAATTGACACATAGTGAAATGAGGCAACAACGTACTTATAAAGTAAGTGAATTGCTTCTTGAACTTGCTATATTTTTCGGTGAGACCCTCACAACACATATTTTCTTCTAATCTTGGAAATTCACACCCGCATAGGTAGCTCGTCAAGTGTGTCTTAATAACACCGAAATTTGAGCTATGAAGACATTAAGTCCAACCTGTCAATAGTAGACAAAATCCATAAAGTGCGTCTCAAAAGCACTACCAAAATGGTTATTGATTTAACAGTCTCGAAATCCATCAGGTGCGTCTCAATAGCACCACCAAAATTAGGTATGGATTTGTGAATAGAGATCCATCAAGTGCGTCTCTATAGCGCCACCAAAACTGGTTATGAAATTTCTTATAATACTAGGTGTCGTAGAAAACAAGTGCACAAAATCAAGGCTTAAGCCTCATTCCCCTTCACGCATCACGCACCAGTTTTCTTGGTAACTCCTTTGTAAGAGGATCAGCAAGGTTTCTTTCGGATCTCACATAATCCAGAGAGATCACTCTGTCTTTCAGGAGTTTCTTAACAACATCGTACCTAATACGAACATGTCTTTTCTTGCCATTGTAGACATTGTTCTTGGCTACGCATATGGTTGCCTAGGAATCGCAGCGCAAAACTACAGGAAGTGCATGTTGTCCCCAGATTGGCACTTATGTCAATAAGCTCCTCAACCAATCTGCCTCTTGCCCTACCAACTCGAGAGCAATGAGTTCGGATTCCATTGTAGAACGAGCTATGCATTTCTACTTAGAAGATTTCCATGAGATAGCGCCTCCATCCAAAGTAAAGACATACCCACTGTAGAGAGTAAGTCATCTGTACTTTAGAAAATCCTGAAACTCCTTAAGAAGGAGTGGTTGAAAAATTGATGAATAAGGAAAAAGGAGAGTAAGAGGGATGCTGGGATTGATGTTGAGGAGAATGTTGTAGAAGTCGAAACGACTCCGACTAGTCAGAGTCTTGAAGTAATTGATGAGAAAGAAGTTGTTCCTGATGAGAAACTAAGTGTTAGAAATAATGATGTTTAGAAATTGGAAGTTAAGAATCATGTTGGTGAAAAAGTTGTGGTTCTTATTAAGGAACAGGATGTTACTAAGAATGCTGATGGCATAAAAGTTACTACTGTTGTTGGAGCAAAGAATTATCCAGGGATGGCTCAAACAATGTTTATGTGGAAGTTGAAAAATATGGTGTTGTGGAGACTAGTAGTGCAAAGATTGTCAGCAGTGGCGGATCCAAGCCCCCCCTGGCCCGGGAATTCCGAAAAAAAATTATATAAACTTTTTCCAAAATTTTGATATGCCCCCCCTTAAATTCTGATATGTATACAAAAACTGTGCAACTAAACAATAAATGTTATTTGGCTTAGTGATAAAGGTGTAGTGTTTTATTCTTGAGGTCCTAGTTTCAAATCTTGGAATTGACACTATTTTCAATAGTTGTGTGCTTTTTAATGATCTTTGGGCCTAATTAAATTATTTGTTAATTATTGTAAATTTGCGAACTTTCTAAGAAAATTTATGCAGAGATTAAGTCCAATGTGGGGTCGTTTTTTAAACGAATCAAACTCGAGCTCAAACTATTAGAGTTTGTAAGGCTCTCAAACCGACTCACTTTGTATTTATATATACATGAAATTTAAATTTAAACTCAACTAAAAAATAATTAATTAAGCTTGAATAAATTTTTGTTATATACATTTAGTAATTATTTTATTAATAAAATTATTATTTTTAATTAATTATATTATAATATTAATTAATTATATTATTTATTAATTAAAATTTAGTATAAAATTTTGCCCCCTTATGAAACTTTCTGGATCCGCCACTGATTGTCAGAGAGGATGTCGTTGAAGACGTTGGGACTGAGGTTGCCCAGAATGTTCTGACATCCTTGAAAACAAGATTGTTGAAGACAAAAGCCTAGCTGCGATTCTCGCAGAAGAAAAGAAGAAGAAGAGGAGAAGGATTGAAGGGTATAAGAAGGTGTAAACCCCAAACAAAAAGAAGAAGGTGGGTTGCAAGAATCCCGAGAAGAAAGCAAAAGGAAAGAAGCAAGTACAAACTACTAGGGTGCTGCATGATGAGGATAGTGACGAGGAAGCAAATGAGGAGAAGGCCGTCAAGGAAGTCAAGTCAGTCGTCGGTCAGAAACTGGCCAGAAATGTGCCCCATGTTGCCACAGACTATATCTCCTTTCACTATGTCGAGGCCGCCAACAGGTGGAAATTCATCGTCCAGAGAGTTATCTTTCCTAAAAATGAGCTGTCCGCTGAGGCGCTTGGACAGCCTGAAATCATGGAAATGCTAGAAAGAGCAAAACTCCTCAAGACTGTGACGAATATAGGTACTATCCCCAGCTTGTTAAAGAATTCATTTTCAATCTCCCTATTGCTTTTGACTGTCCTGAAGACCGGGAGTGCCAAAAGGTATATGTTCGAGGAATGAAGTTCGATATTTCCTCTGACATTGTAAATGCCTTTTTGGGAAGAAGACATGTGCAGCCCGACTCTGTCCTTAGTCTAGATACAGTGGTTAAAGAAGTCACGAGGAACAAGCACCAAGTCTGGCCAGCAAAGGGATCAATTGTTGCCTCCGATTTGACTTCAAAGTACTCCGTGTTGTACCGAATTGGACTGGCAAACTGGGCACCCTCCTCGAATGGGTCACTGGTGAAAGCCGAACTTGCGAGGCTTATCTTCGAAATAGGTATCGGTTACTCTCTTGACTTTGTACAGTTTGTTATCGACCATTTTACAAGACACGCTAGGTCATTTGCGGTGAAACGTCCTGTTAGATACCAGGGGTTATCACAATCAGCCACAAGTTCTTTGAAGGAAAGAATGCTGTGGATATTGCCAGGAAGAATGTGGAGTCTTCTGTCAAGCACCCTGTCAAGTTGAAAGTGAAGAAGAATGTCATAGCACCTGGAGCAAGTTCCAGTCATACTGTAGACATTAGTCCCATATCTGTTGCCTTCCACAACGATGTCATCATGGAGCTGACAAGCGAGATCGCCATCACGATCAACAGGGATATTGCCAACTTGCAGGAAATGATCCATACTCTGGAAGCACAGAAGAAGGTTTGTGAGGGGATATTTGTCAAAATGCTTGCTCCTACTGCAGAGGAAGATGAAGAAAAACCAGTTCTGAAGAAACCAGTGATGAAGAAGCGTCAAGCAGTGATGAATCTGCTTGATATTAGTCTAGATATTTACTACAGCTCTCTATTCTCTTTTGATACACTTATTATGACTGTGTTGACTCGCATGTACGAGTCTTACCGTTGACGTTTATTTGGGGCCTGAGCCCTGTTTAGTCATGCTAATGCCTACCCATGTATTCGTCCTTGTCTGCCTAATTCTCCCTAGATCGGAAGGGTGTCTCTTTTTGATACAGTCAGTGATAGACATAGCACAAGACCATAGTGGTGTGAAAACGAACAACATAGTGACCGTAGTGGTGCACAAGACCGTAGCGAACAACAAGTTTTTTTTATGTGCATATGGGTGCTTGCCTACAAAAATTAGCCAAAGAGGAAGTTTGTCATTACGATGATTGTTGGCTTATTTTTTTAGTCAAGAAGGATGTCGAGCGTATGATCAAGAAAGATGTCAAGCCGAAGGTTGCATCATCTTTCTCGACATCCTGTACGTCGAAACATTATCTAGTTTCCTTAAATATGAAGATTTTTGGCGATTGTGAATCTGAAAGATCTCCAGCTGTGTACAAGACTTTTAAGAAATCTTGAATATGTTATGATTATGGAAAGCTTCCTGTCGTGATAGAGATTCTGCAAAGATATTTGAAATTCTGAATCGTAGCCGAGTCAAGAAGTCGAACACAAAGTCGTAACTTGTGTATCGACTACTTGCCTAAAAGTAAACCGTAAGCGTAAACAGTAAACAGATAAGAATAACGACACAGAGATGATTACCCAGTTCGGTGACTCCGCACCTACGTCTGGGGGCACTTTGCCAGTGGAAAGGTTTTCACTATTAGGTAGTCAATAGTACAACTTCAAGCACCAACTAGCTATCACACAAGCTATTGTCATAAGCTACTATAGATCTCACCGTGAACAACCTCGACCAAGGGCCTCTCCCCCTGTCTTTGAGATCCTCTCAATTCCACCCTTCGAGCAAGCCTATGCTCGGTGTCGTTGTCTTCTTGGACGGAGTTGTGAATCTTCAATCACAAACAAAAACCCTAACCGATCCAAACACTTAGTCTTCGTGACTTAATGTTTGATCGGAGCAAAGATCCGTTCTAGCGAATCTTAATCAGCCTCTCAACACGCCGATGGTGCACGGTTAAGAGCTTTGAGAAATCTTGCAATTGTTATAACAAGAACGGATGATCTGCTAATGGGAAGCCAAAGGCTTTTTATAGCAGCTCACATTCCTAATCCTTCTCAGATTTGGAACAGGAAAGTCAGGCAAGTTGTTGCCGCCTTCCACGTCAGCTGGAAGTCGTCTTGCCTGTTATGACTTCCTGAATAAATCAGGCAAGTAGAGTTGCCGCCTATTGCTGACGTGTTACTGCCAGCTGGAAGTCGCCTGACTTGTCGACGTCACTCTCTTGCGCTCCAAGTCTTCGTGGCGCCTTTCTTCTTTTGCTCCAAGCTTCGTCGAAATAGGAAAGCTTCAGACTTTCCTAATCTTCGGCTCGTAACAAGTCGCTCCACATGTCATGTAACTTGTTGCACGACTTCTTACTTTTGCGCTAAAAAATTATGCCAACAAATAAACGTAGCAACAATCTCCCCCTTTGGCAATATTTTAGGCAAACACCTTTTTAAGCCCATCGTCATCTTGTGGCAGTTACGCACAGCAAATGATTTATCTTGTGGCAGTTACGCACAGCAAGTGATGTGACTTCTTACTCCAAGCAGGCACATCATCGTCACCTTGAGGCAGTTACGCACACAGCAAGTTATGTGACTTTGGATGCGACTTCTTGTGCGTCTTTCTGGTGTATCTTCTGGAGCGGCTTCTAGAGCAACTTCTGGAGCGGCTTCTGGAGCGGTGACTTCTATGCACAACTTCCGGCGCGACTTCTGGCGTAACTCCTAGCGTAACTTCTGGCGTAGCCTATCTATATCTCCCCCTGTTTGTCTAACAATATTGCCAAAGGCAATCCTATAATGAAATTCGACTAAACAGCAGGGTAAAAACCAGCTCACACCATGAGCAAAATTAACAACTCAAACATGAGCAAATATTCAAAAATAAAGTTATAGTGTGCGGATAATTAACTCGGACATACCCCGAGGATTTAAGAGTGTTTGGAACAAAGTTATCAGAGTGAATCAGAAAAATACTTAAAATGAGTTGGAGTCATCAACATCATCTTCAGCAGCAGGGGCAGAGCGGAGGTCATTGAGCAGAGCTTCACAGGCGACTTTGCGGGTTGATAGCATCGCAATTGACTTCTCCAGATCATCGATCATCTCCACCAATTCTTCCTCCATCCTAGTGCCAAGTGGTCCTGAAGGTCGAGAGCTTGAACCAGCTCCTGATGATTTGGCCATAGGAGGTGCGAGGTCCTTCAAATGCTTGCCTTCGAAGTTCTTGAGGCTAATAGCAAGGGGCAGTGGCTTCTTACCTGGAACATCCGTCTCTCGAACAATGTGAGGACATTGTTGGAGAAGGAGACCGGTGATCAATGAAGGAAACCCGATAGGAAGCTTGACAGCGCATGATTTGGCATGCTTGACTAGATGTTCAATAACATATGAGCAAAAATCAAGAGAAGATAGCGTACCTATTTGGTATATGAGTTTAGCCAATTCGGTTTTGATGCTCGACCCATGTGTAGAAGGTGCCCAATTTGCCAGGCCAATGCGGTAGAGTATTGAGTATTTGGCAGTTAGCTCAGTGGCCGCAATGGTGTCTTTGACGGGCCAGACCTTCTTTCGTCCTCCAATGATCTCGACCGCTACTTTGTTCAAGTGCGGGACTTCTGGGTCTTCTCTGCCAAGATAGGCATTGATGGTTGAGGCAGATATTTCGAAGCATTCTCCCCGAACGATAACCTTTCTATATTCAGCGTCTTCTGGATCATCAAACTCGCTTGAAAGGTTGACAATAAACTCTTTGACCAATGCTGGGTAGAATGGCCCAATATTTATGACCGTATTGGTCAGGCCTGCTCTTCGGAGAAGTTTCACGATCGAGTTTATCCCCTGCGCCTATGTGGAAAGCTCTTTTTCTGGATAGATCTTGCGCTGGTATACATAC
The DNA here is from genome assembly GCA_963920655.1 of Geranium rotundifolium. Taxonomy (NCBI): domain Eukaryota; kingdom Viridiplantae; phylum Streptophyta; class Magnoliopsida; order Geraniales; family Geraniaceae; genus Geranium; species Geranium rotundifolium. Next base: position 250,808 of record OY987320.1, read on the forward strand.
TGCCACTTAACCGCATTGTCTACAGAGTGGAAAGAGACATTGTCCGTAGGAGCTTTAGGCACATTCTTGGGGAGTTTCTGCCCTCCCATTGCCTTTTTGACCCGTGGTAGCACAATCTGGGTGTCTTCTTCTTCAGATTCCTCTTCTTCATATTCCTCTTCTTCAGGAACATATGTTGCTACAGAAGTTAGTGACTTCTTCATAGACTTCTTCGGCTGTTTAGAAGCAGATTCTCCTCCTTTCTCTGTGGCTTTCCTCTTTGGGGTCAATCTCCTCGGTAGTTGAGGTTCTTCTTCTTCATCAACCAACCTTCTTGTTGGTAGCTTCCTTCTCTCAGCCCTTTACAACTTCTTCTTTTTCCATGGTCTCAGTGTCGACTGTGTCTTTGATATTAACAAGTTCCTCTATAGGTCGAGTGACTTCTGTAATAACTTCCGGATTTTCATTAAGCCCTGAATCACTGTCCGGGGCGACATGGGAACTTCCTTCTTTCTGCAAGTCCTCGTTTAGAGGAGATTTCTCTGGTGCTTGTGTCGACTTAGAGGGGCTGGATTGGTCCTTGGTGCTAGTGCCTTGATTTTCAGGAACAAGGGTTTCTAGACCCTCTACAGGCAGGCTTACTTCTACTATGTTTTCTTTAGAGAGGATAGCAGATTTACCTTGTGTTGGAGTCGGAGTAGAGTGAGAAGCTTCCTCTTCTTTGTTCGCAGATTCGGCTAGAGTGTCGTCCTTCTCAACGACGTGAGTTGCCTCTTCTGGTGTGATAGTTGGAGGTGAAGTCGTTACTCCCTGAGGTGCTGCCGAACTTTCTCTTGAGATTTTTCCTCCTCGAATCCTCACTCCATGCTTGTTCGTCGAGGATTTTGAGGCTGATAGTTTTCGAGCGATCATCTTCACACGCATCTTTGCTCGTAATTTGGAAGCAGATGGTATGCGCCCGCTCCTTGTTCCAACCATTTGCTAGATCGTTTTTGGTTTTGATTTTGGAAAGAAGAGCAAAAAAATCTTTCAGACGCAGATTCGTTTTAGCCTTTTCGAGGTGCCCTAGCAGTTTTGGGGAAGATGGAGAGGATTGTGCAGGCTTTTTTCTGCGGAAGTTGAAGGGGATTGAGAGCTGATTGGATAGTCGTCAGTTTTTCCAATCATTCCCCTTTTTGAATTTTTAACCAAATAATTCCACCTGGGCTTCTGATAATGAGATTTGGGCCCAGCTAGATTTTGTGGACCCTGCCTGGTCCAGATAGAGAGAGAACAAAAATTCACCAAAAGCTCTCCCTCTTCTTTCTTGACTTCTGGTTACTCCAGACAGCAAAGTCCAAGGGATGACCTTAGACTTTCAAACCTGTTAGCATTTAATGCTTTTGTAAAGATGTCAGCGACTTGTTTCTCAGTCGGTAAATACTCGAGCTTTATCTTCTTGTCTTCTACAAGCTCTTGAATAAAGTGGTGCCTGATGTCAATATGCTTTGTCTTGCTATGTTGCACTGGGTTCTTCGAGATATTGATTGTACTAATGTTGTCACTGAACAAAGTCATGACTTCTTGCTTGACTCCATACTCTGCCAACATTTGTTTCATCCAAAGAAGCTGAGTACAGCTACTTCCGGCTGCAATATATTCGGACTCAGCAGTAGACAAAGCAATACAATTTTGCTTTTTGCTGAACCAAGACACAAGATTGTTTCCAAGGTAAAAGCAACCTCCAGAAGTACTTCTTTGATCTGGCGTGCTTCCCGCCCAGTCGGCATCACAGTATCCAACAAGAGTAGGAGAGGTATCATAGAGTTATAGTAAACCCAATTCAGAAGTTCCCGAGATGTACCTTATGATCCTCTTTGCATGAGCCAAGTGACTGACTTTTGGATTGGATTGGTATCGAGCACAGACTCCCACGGAGTAAGCGATGTCGGGTCGACTTGCTGTTAGATAGGGGAGACTTCCTATTATGCTTCGATAAAGACTTTGATCCACTGATTCTCCCATCTCGTCCTTTGTGCATTTGTCATGTGTGGCAATAGGAGTTCTCTTGTGTGAGGCCTTTTCTAACCCGAACTTCTTGAAAATGTTCTTTGCGTATTTGCTTTGGGAGATAAATATTCCATCTAACATCTGCTTGATCTGGAAGCCTAGGAAGTATGTGAGCTCACCGACCATACTCATCTCAAATTCAGACTGCATATGTTGGACGAAACGTTCCACCATCTTGTCTGACTTCCCTCCAAATACAATGTCGTCGACATATATTTGAGCAATCATGATGTCCCTTCCTTCCTTCTTCACAAAGAGAGTTTTGTCTACTCCCCCTCGAATATAGCCATTATGTACAAGGAATTGGGTAAGACGTTCATACCATGCTCGTGGAGCTTGTTTGAGTCCGTAGAGGGCTTTCTTTAACTTGTAGACATGGTGCGGAGAGTCATGGTCTTCAAATCCCTTTGGTTGAGCCACATAGACTTCTTCGTTGAGATTTCCATTAAGGAAGGCACTCTTTACATCCATTTGATAGAGTTTGAAACGCAGATGACATGCGATGGCGAGAAGAAGTCGTATGGCTACCGGAGCAAAAGTTTCTTCGAAGTCGACTCCTTCGACTTGTGTGTATCCTTGAGCCACCAGTCTCGCTTTGTTTCGAGTGATGTTTCCTTGCTTGTCAGACTTGTTTTTGAATATCCACTTTGTCCCGATGACATTGACATTGTCAGGCTTGGGTACTAGTTCCCAGACTTCATTCCTTGCAAATTGAACCAATTCTTCTTGCATGGCGCAGACCCAGTATTCATCATTGATGGCCTCTTGTATATTCTTTGGCTCAATTTTGGAAATAAAGCAAACGTTACCTATCATCTCGTTGTGGTCAAGAGATGCCTTTTGTCGAGTTCGTACTCCCTCATTAATGTCTCCAATCACATCCTGGGGTGGATGATCCTTCTGAATTCTTCTTGATGGAGCTCTTTGCCTTATCGGAGATGCCTCTTTATCCGGGATGATTGGGCTTTCGTCTTCAGACTCTTTGTTGCGCTCATCGTCTTTGACCTCTGGTCTGACTTCTCTTCTGACTTCTGGTCTGACTTCTCCTGAGAGATTTAGGACTTCTTCGTCCTCGTCACTGGGTTGCTCATTACTGTCATCGATCACGACATTGATGGATTCCATGATAGTCCGGGTGCGTTTTTTGAATACACGAAAAGCCCGACTATTTCTGGAGTATCCGAGGAAGATGCCTTCGTCGCTCTTAGGATCAAGTTTGGGTCGAGGTTCCCTATCTGCAAGTATGTAGCAGATCGATCCAAAGACATGGAAATATTTGACATTCGGCTTTGTCCCCCTCCATATTTCATAAAGAGTGAGTGACGTTCCAGGGCGGAGGGTCACTCTATTATGAATATGACATGCCGTATTCATTGCTTCAGCCAAGAAGTGCTGCGGGATGTCTTTGGCAAACATCATGACTCTTGCCATTTCTTGAAGAGTGCGATTTTTCCTTTCAACGATCCCGTTTTGCTTCTTGTGTGACGTCTTGACTTGTTTCCCAATCTGGCATTCTCCACAGATTTTTCCTTCAATGATCTTGAGGTTGGGAACTCCAATGATCGCCTTTTCAGAGAGAATCTTTTGCATGCTCCTCAAATTGATGTGACCAAGTTTTTGATGCCATAGCTTTGTCTCTTGAGCTTTGGACAATAGGCACTTGGTTGGCAAAGTTGTGGCTGTTGGGGACCATAGATAACAATTATCAAGGGACATGTGGCCTGTCATGACTTCCTTCTGTTGTTCGTCTTTGACCGAGCACTTATCTCGAGTGAAGTGGACATCCAGATTTAAATCGCATATTTGACTTATGCTGATGAGATTTGCTGTGAGGCCTTCTACTAGTAGAGCTTCTTTCAGACATGGTGAGTTGAGAAGGTTGAGTTTTCCTTTCCCGAGCACTCTAGCTTTTACTCCATCTTCAAAAGTGACGAAGCTATTTGTGCAAGGTATTAAAGTGAACAAGAAAGAGCTATTACCAGTCATATGTCGAGAGGATCCACTATCAAAGTACCAATCGTTGCTGGTTGAAGCCTTTAGTGCGGTGTACGCGATGTTAGCTCGATTGTTTACCTCATTGACTCGCCATTCCTTCCGTGGTTGGCTTTTCTTGATGGTGGTCCTTTTCTTGACCAAGCTCTTCCCATATAGCTGATAGCAGAAGGGTCGAATATGTCCTCTTCGTCCACAGTGGTGACATACCCAGTTATGTCTATTGTTCTGTGTCTTTGAAGCCGCCATGGTAAGAGGCTGTTTGGTTGCTTGGTCAGCCGTGAAGTTAGGAGACTTCTGTCGCAACTTCTGGGGGACAACCTTCTGAGGGACGAAGACGGTGTGCGATGATGAGGCTTCTTTCGAATATCCAAGACCTTCCATATTCCTAGCTGATAGCATTTGTGCCCTAGTCCAATTGGTATTAGCCTGTAAACGTCTATGTTCAAATATCATCGTTTGTAATGTATATACGGCTTTATATTACTTATGTGTTGAAGTAATATGTTAAGCATGATCTGATTTATGACCACTAAAGTAGTAGAACCATAAATCTGTACGGATCACACTTAACAAGTCCCTGGTCAACCTATGCTTCCTTCAAAGCGACCAGTATGAGGATGGTTCTTAATGACGTAGTTCTACTTGTCATAAGGATGTGGGATCCTGGAACCATATCATAGATATCATGAGGTGATTGATATCGGACGACCCGCATTGAATAGTGTTTTCATAGATTAAGCCATAAACATATTCAGATGCGATAGCTTGTCACGACGTCCTTAGACCAAGGAGTCTTTGTGATCACTATGCAATGAACGTACGGCTTTAACTTGCGCCAAACGCTTTCTGTAAAAGGATTGCTATAAAGGGCATGATTGGGTGGCGGAACGGGTTGCATGAGTGACACGAAAGACGGCTAAGGGATTTATCCCTCATACTACGGTATGGGAAAGATATCCGTTAGAAGGCCTCTTGATGGAGACTGACTGAGAGAAAAAGCATGGCCATGCAAATGATACGGGTTATCATTTCTCAGTCATCTCGCATATCAAGTAACAATGATTAATTGAACAAGGGAGACGACTCTATGCCTTGAGATCAATTGGGATATCTAGAGATAAAAGGACGGTGACTTGTACGCACAAAGGTTAAGTCGAATTATCGATCATCGTGCACCTTGGGTAATCATAATGTTTTACTAGAGACCACTTATGATGGATCGGGCAAGAGCGAGTCTTGCGCTGATCTGCCAACGGTGGCATGAGCCTAGAGGGTCACACACATACAAGACGGATAACTTGAGACAAGGAAACATGGATGTTTCTTAAGGAGAAGTATATGGACAAAACTTGAGGTTTTGTGCCATAGGTTCGGTTTGAGAGAATAATTAGCGAATCGAGAGAAATTGAGTTTTTCGTCGATATCGCGTCGGACTTTGTTTGATAAGTAACGACAAAAAGGTCGGGCAACTTTTGGACACGGCATGAGACAACACGGGAGGGCCCATTGGGCTCGGCCCATGAAGCCTCATGGCCGGCCCAATAAGGCCATATGGCCGGCCCACTTGGTGGGGCCATTGTGGGGGCCACACAATGCCATGCTTAGTTGGTGATTGTGGATTAAGAGGTGAGTGATTTAAGGGGTATGGGTTAAAGCACCTTTAAGCCCATACCAATCACTTTTAACCCATACTTGTGAGTTGGGTGATGAATTATAATGCAAGACTTTAATTCATTAATTCATTAAGTCACAAAACACACAAAAATCCTCTCTCTCTCTCATTGTGGCCGGCCACCCCTCTCCTCTTCATCATCTTGCTCTCTTGTTCTTCATTTAATTGTTCTAGTAGGCAATTAAGTGAAGGATCTTGAAGATCATCCTCTTGGTGTGGACTAGCTTTAGAGAAGAAGATCCGAACGTTCTTCTTTATCGATTCAAACAAGACTTAAAGGTAAACATCTTGTGGAATAGATTTTTCTTTGGGATTTAATGGTTTAAATGTTCTTGGACAAGGTTTGGAGTAGATTATCTTTTATTGCTTCCGCTATCTCGACGATCTAGAACGCTCCAAAACCCTACACTGGCTGGTTTCCCAATCGAAAGTATTTGGTCAAGAGTGTCAGTGCTTGGATTCATCATCTTCACTGACTTGGTGACCTGCTCTAACTCGCCTTTTAGTCGAGCTACTTCCTTTTTGAGATCAACAGTCCTCTCGAGAAGTCTTGACTTGTCTTCATTAAGAGTAAGAATGAGAGCATTCTGTTTTTTGATTACCTGAGAGTCTTCAAGCCACTTGACATACCATTCGTTGTAAGCGTTGTTGAGGGTCTCATCGGATAGCTCATCATCAGAGTCATACTTCTTTGAGCTTTCAGCTGGTTGATCTATTGTGGAGGAAGTGAAAGCAACATAGTTACTTGTATGCTCAAGGTCACTGTCTTCCTCATCTTCATCGTCAGTTAGAGAGGCATTGAATCCCTTCTTCTGTCTCTTTAAGAAGTTGGGACATTCTTTCTGCATGTGTCCATACCCCTCACGTTCAAAGCACTGAACTCCTTTGCCTGATCGTTCTCCTCGTCTACCATCGTTAGCTGTGTTTTCGAGCTTCTGAAACTTGTGCTGCGGCTTGTCTCTGACTTCTCGGGTAACGTTTCTCCCTGTCATCTGGCCAAATCTTTTCATGACTTTGTTGTAGTTTTTGGCCAGCATGGCGATAGTTTCCTCAATGTCACTATCCGAATCAGAGTGCGTTGAGTTCTTCTGCTTCTGAGTAGAACTTTTGAAAGCCACACCTTTGTGTTTCTTCTCGATAAGAGGTAGGGAGAGCTCAAAAGTCATTAGAGATCCCATGAGCTCGTCAAACTTCAGTGTCTTCAAGTCATGGACTTCTTCTATGGCGGTTATCTTCATCTTGAATCTGGGACTTAGAGCTCTAAGCGTTTTTCTGACTAAATCTTCATCGGTCATAGGCTTGCCAAGTGAACATGATTCATTGGCCAGATCCTTGATGCGCACATTAAACTCCGCAATCGTTTCGTCTTCATTCATGGTCAGGGCCTCAAAGTTAGTCGTGAGGTACTGTAACTTCTGCTCTTTGACTTTGGAAGTACCCTCGTAAGCAACAGCAAGCGTGTCCCATGCAATTTTGGCACTTGTGCATGTGTTGATGAGTCGAAACACATTCTTGTCTACTCCATTAAAAATAGCATTGAGTGCACGAGAATTACCTAGGGCGGCTTCATCTTCTTCCACGCTCCACTCCTTTTCTGGTTTGATGCTAGTTTGATTTCCATGAGCATCAGCATAGTAAGGTTCCTCCCATCCATTGATGATAGACTTCCAGGTTTTGCTGTCGAGGGACTTCAAGAAGGCACACATCCGTGCTTTCCAATATCCATATTTTGTTCCGTCGAGCACCGGTGGTCGATTTACTGAACCTCCTTCCTTTAAGTCCATATTGGCTATTCAGAAATTTTGCAGGAAAATCACCTAAAAGAAAAGGTGCCTCCTCTGATACCAATTGAAATTCTGAATCGTAGTCGAGTCAAGAAATCGAACACAAAGTCGTAACTTGTGTATCGACTACTTGCCTAAAAGTAAAACGTAAGTGTAAACAGTAAACCGATAATAATAACGACACCAGAGATGATTACCCAGTTCGGTGACTCCGCACCTACGTCTGGGGGCACTTTGCCAGTGGAAAGGTTTTCACTATTAGGTAGTCAATAGTACAACTTCAAGCACCAACTAGCTATCACACAAGCTATTGTCCTAAGCTACTATAGATCTCACCGTGAACAACCTCGACCAAGGGCCTCTCCCCCTGTCTTTGAGATCCTCTCAATTCCACCCTTCGAGCAAGCCTATGCTCGGTGTCGTTGTCTTCTTGGACGGAGTTGTGAATCTTCAATCACAAACAAAAACCCTAACCGATCCAAACACTTAGTCTTCGCGACTTAATGTTTGATCGGAGCAAAGATCCGTTCTAGCGAATCTTAATCAACCTCTCAACACGCCGATGGTGCACGGTTAAGAGCTCTGAGAAATCTTGCAATTGTTAGAACAAGAACGGATGATCTGCTAATGGGAAGCCAAAGGCTTTTTATAGCAGCTCACATTCCTAATCCTTCTCGGATCAGGAACAGGAAAGTCAGGCAAGTTGTTGCCGCCTTCCACGTCAGCTGGAAGTCGTCTTGCCTGTTCTGACTTCCTGAATAAATCAGGCAAGTAGAGTTGCCGCCTATTACTGACGTGTTACTGCCAGCTGGAAGTCGCCTGACTTGTCGACGTCACTCTCTTGCGCTCCAAGTCTTCGTGGCGCCTTTCTTCTTTCGCTCCAAGCTTCGTCGAAATAGGAAAGCTTCAGACTTTCCTAATCTTCGGCTCATAACAAGTCGCTCCACATGTCATGTAACTTGTTGCACGACTTCTTACTTTTGCGCTAAAAAATTATGTCAACAAATAAACGTAGCAACAATATTCGGCGACAAAGATTTGGGAAACCAAGATCTCTAGGATTTAGGAAACCCTAATGCATTTCATGAACCATTCTGGAAAGCTACTATAAAAGCAAAGGCTTCATCTTCAGTAGGAGGTTGCTTCTTCGAGAGATTATACAGAGCTCTTAGACGTGAAGGACGTGCGGGTTGAGAGGCTGTGTATTCTTCGAAGGACATTCTGTATCACTACCAGAATCGAAAGATCAAGTGTGAGTGATTGTGTTTTCAGTGTGGTTGCGTGATTGAAGTGTCACGTGCAAGTTAAACAACGACTTGTGACATCTGAGCAAGGAGAGTGCTCGTCGAGTGGAACCAAGATGGGGTCTTGGATTCAGGGGGAGTCCCTGAGATAAGTTCGCACTTGTAATAGTAGCATAGGGTAGTGATATGTGTGATGATCACCGGTACTTGAATGTTGTGACTTATTACTTCATAGTGAAAACTTTCCACATTAAAAGTACCCCCAGACGTAGGTGAGTTAGCACCGAACTGGGTAAACAATTTGTGTGTCGTTGTTTACTGTTTTTATTCTGTTATTCGTATTTGCTCTAGTTGTTAAGAACATTGTCTCGACATTGTTCTTGACATCTTGTCTGACGTAAGAAATCAGAATTTCATGAACTTTTAAGGCGTGAGTGGTGTCTTTAGGGTTTTGATAGGTGTGATGGACTTTCAGATTTAGGCTATGAGTACTGGGTTGGAGAATAAAAAAAATTCAACTCCAAGAAGTCAAGTAAGAATATGAAACTAAGGCGATAATGAATAGTCATTCATTTACTCATTAATTCATACCTTCTCAACAGTGCAATGTGTTGGGATACACGAGATCTCATACATCGCAGCGGAAGCAATATAACAGAAATTTAACGGTGTTGCTAGCAAGGATCTACTGCATGTTTAAGTCTAATCGATGAAAGGGTTAGAAACTTTCAATTACCTCTAGTAACTTCGGCTTTACCAAACCTTTGAGAGTGAACAGATTATTCACGAATCAATCGAAAGAGTCTCCTTCGAGATGTGCTCTCTACCGATATCCACACGAACAAGCCTTGATTGAAGCTTGACGAAGATCAATCTACTAGAATTGATCTTCTCAAATCATATATAATTAACTATTAATTAAATCTGGGATATTAGGTGGAGTTGCTAATGTTGCAAATCTCGCATTAGCGTTTCAAGTAAACCGATGCGACATATATATAGGTCATAGGGTGCAGAGATTTTATTTACAATAAAATCTTACCTAATTCTGAATTCCTAATTCATAATTTTTCCTAAAGTTCGTGCTCAATATTTTGCTCTTTCCAATCCCGAAACAGATCAGAAATGTGAATCGGGAAAGGAATCTATGACATCGTCACGGATCCGTCACGGGGCCGTGGCCGATTTGCCGCCCCGTGATTCCGCCACGATCCCGTGGCCATTTGGCCACCCCGTGAAGAAATGTCCACGATCACGTCTCGTGGCCTATTGGCTATCTCGTGGCCAACCATTTCCATGGGGCCATGACCATCTGGGCAGTCCGTGATGAACACCTGATCACAGACTCATTGCCCCCAATTGGTCATGTGTCCTATTCTCCACTGTTCTCCTAGTGCTTCGGCCTTGCTCTGTGACCATGTAGGCTCATGAGTCATTGGCAAATGGCTCAAATATCTATGTGTTCCATTCATCATAGGAAGTCTCTAGTAAGACATTCTGATTACCTAATGATCATGATGATCGGTGATTCGACTTAACCTTTTGCTGTAACTATCATAATCTCTTTGTCACTAGATATCTTGTTTAAACATAATGCATGGACTCGTCGGGCTTATTTATTCAAACATGTTCCTTGATCTCTAGATGACTGAGTATGATAACCTTTTATCAATAATGGGGCCGCACATTCCCTCTTAGTCATTCTCATTGAGAGGCCTAAACATATATCGTTCCTACTAGTACGTGAGAGACAAAATTATTGACCGTCAACTGCATCCCTCATATTACAAGTCACACAACCAATAATACCTCTTTTGTAGCCTGTTACGGACAACGTATGTGAGCATGTCAAACTATGAGAGTTGTCATATAGGAATTCACGAAGACCCCAAAGTCTATAATGATTTCATGATGCTACGACAACTGAGAATGATCATGACTTAATCTATGACATATTTCTCAAATCGAGTCGTCCAATATCATTTCTCTAAATTATATTTATGATCTGACTTGGTAACTATATATATATATATACATATATTGAAGGAATTATTTGAGGGTTCCAGACAATTAATTTCATGCCCATACAAGAAATTAACCTCAAAGTTCCATGATTAAATACGGATCTTGCATGATCATGAATTGATCATGAGATCTAGACTAGATTAAAATTAATTGTTACCTTGAATCAAAAATCTCCTTGTTACTAAATTGGATTTAGTAACCTCTAAAGATCGTCCACACAGGAAGAGCAATCCAAAGGATACTTGAAACGAACCTTGCTAGAAGATCGAAGCAAGCAAAACGGACAGAGCACGGGGAGGGGAGGGGCCGGCCGAAACTTGGCAGGGAGAGAGAGAAGACGGATAAGGTTTCTCAAATATAATTGTGTAATTTTCAGATCTGAAAATTTCCCTTTTATAGACCTTAATCGGGCTTTTAATTAATTAAAGGCCTTAATGGGCTTAAAGCCCAAAGCTTTTAATTAACTGTGTAGAGAAGCCCATTCTGGCTTAGCCCATTCTGGCTTAGCCCATTCTGGCTAGGCCTAGTCTAGCTAATTAATTGAATCTATTTAATTAGATTATAATTAATTAGTCTTGCTAAACCGTTCTTGATTCCGGTTTAATTCTAAACCGAAATCGGTCTAAATCGGTTTAATCCAAAACCGGATTTCGTCTCTCTCATGATTCCTCTATATGATTCCATCCGTTTTACTCAACCTAAAGTGTGTGACCCTCTAGGCTCACGACACGTCGGCGGACTGGTAAAATTACCATTTTACCCTTTCCATCATGAGTGGCCTCTAGCAAGACATCATGATTACCCAACGCTTGTGATTATCGAGATTTCGACTTAACCTTGTCGTTCATGAATCTATCCTTTTATCCTCTTGATATCTTTGACAACCACGAGGCATAGACAAGTCATCCTCGTTCTATTGTCCTGTTTCTTGATTCTGAGTTAACTGAGTTATAACTGATACTACGTATCGTCTGCATGGTCATGCTATTGTATTTCAGTTGTACTCATCAAGTGGCCTAAACTGATATCTGCTCACACGTCCGTATGAGGGATAAATCCTTCAGCGATCCATGTAGTCAACTTATGTAACTTGTGATCGAGCCAATCACATCCGTTATTGTAACCCTTTTACAGGGGACGTTAGACTGAGTCAAACTCGTCACTCATTACATATTGACCTCAATGGTCCTTTGGTCTGAGGATGTGATTTCATGATCCGACATATGAGTATGTTCATGACTGTGTCTATGTAACATACTCATGATTCGGGTCGTCCTATATCACCCCTGACTGGTGATACTATGACCTAACTCTGGCCCCCTTCTGGCCATGATCAGTAGAGCGTGATCATTTAGAGTTAGCCTCATACCGATCGCTTCTTATGAAGCTATTCTGATCGGGGACTGCTTAAGTAAAATTTTATCTGATCTGTAGATCTACTATTATGTGTTGACACATCAATGATACAAATCAAATCATACTTAAGATATTACTACAACACTTAGTAATATGAATGCCGATTTTTATTCAACGAATAATCTTTATTACAAGATTAGATTGAAAATACATTGTGCTAGGGCACCAATCCCAACATATATATATATATATATATATATATAGAGAGAGAGAGAGAGAGAGAGAGAGAGAACTGATCAGGTGAGAACCAAACTCTTTTGTAAGAACCTATCTTTGTCCAATAGAAATAAGTGAGTGTCCAATGAAAGTAAGTGATATATGATGAAAATGAATGTCCAACGGAAAATGAGTGAATGTCCAATGAAAAGGAACGTCCAACGAGAAGGGAATGTTCAATGTAAGTAAGTGAATGTCTAGTGTTCTCATGTTGTGACTGCACATTTGGTTCTCAGCCGAACTAGCCCATATATATATATAGGGATGCACTCCACTACAAACTCCAACAAAATGTCCAAACGTCCAAACCATTATCTGCCCATTCATTTTTTCGCGAGCGACGATTAAACGACACATGGCGGAGCGGTTCGCTGACCCCATTAGTCACAAATAGATGGAGAGCTGAGAGCATAGTTATCATTGGGATTGCGCATGTAAAACACGATCGCACATTTATAGCGCGATCAGCGATTCACACTAAAAATAGACTAGATCCTGAGAGCGATCATTCATCGTTTCATGTGTTGTTGAACATTATCTAAGTAAGCTAGTTATACAATATATAATAGCATGTTATGCATGGTACACGAACATGTTATACATATACAGTGTGACAGTTATACATAAACATCTAAAGTGAGCAATCGTTTTATGTGCTGATGAACATCATATATATATATGAAGGAATTATTTGAGGGTTCCAATCAATTAATTTTATACCCATACAAGAAATTAACCTCAAATATCCGAATTAATAAGGATCTTGCATGATCATGAATTAATCATGAGATCTAGGCTAGAATCAAAAGTTGAATATTACCTTTGATTAAAATCTCTTTGTTACTAAATAGTATTTAGTAACCTTTAAAGATCGTCCACACGGGAAGAGCAATCCGGGGATACTCACAATGATCCTTACTAGAAGATCGAAGCAAGCAAAACGGATGGAGAGAGGAGGAAAGAGGGTGGCCGGTCGGATAAGAGAGAGAGAGGAGAGCGGCTAGGGTTTTTGGAAAATAATTCCCTTAATTTTCAGATCTGATACCCTTTTATAAACCTTATTTGGACTTTAATTAATTAAAGTGGGTAGGGTTTTAGAAAGTGGCCGGTCGGCTAGAGAGAGAGAGAGGAGAGTGGGTAGGGTTTTGGAAAAAATAAATTCCTTGATTTTCAGATCTGAAAATTTCTCTTTTATAAACCTTTTTAGGCAATAATTAATTAAAGGCCTTAATAGGCTTAAAGCCCAAAGCTTTTAATTGATCATGTAGAGAAGCCCATTCTGGCTAGGCCCAGTTTAGCTAAATTAATTAAATCTATTTAATTAGATTATAATTAATTGGTCCAGCTAAACCGTTCTTGATTTCCGGTTTAGTCTTAAACCGAAATCGGTCTAATCCAGTTTAATCCAAAATCGGATTTTGTCTCTCTCGTGATTCCTCCATATGATTCCATCCGTTTTACTCAACCTTTAGTGTGTGACCCTCTAGGCTCACGACACGTCGGCGGACTGGTAAAATTACCATTTTACCCTTTCCATCATGAGTGGCCTCTAGCAAGACATCATGATTACCCAACGCTTGTGATTATCGAGATTTCGACTTAACCTTGTCGTACATGAATCTATCCTTTTATCCTCTTGATATCTTTGACAACCACGAGGTATAGACAAGTCAACCTCGTTCTATTGTCATGTTTCTTGATTCTGAGTTAACTGAATTATAACTGATACTACGTATGGACTGCATGGTCATGCTATTGTATTTCAGTTGTACTCATCAAGTGGCCTAAACTGATATCTGCTCACACGTCCGTATGAGGGATAAATCCTTCAACGATCCATTGAATCAACTCATGTAACTTTGTGATCGAGCCAATCACAGTCGTTATTGTAACCCTTTTACAAGAGACGTTAGATTGAGTCAAACTCATCACTCATTACACAGTGACCTCAATGGCCCTTATGTCTGAGGATGTGATTTCATGTGCCGACATATAAGTATGTTTATGACTATGTCTATGTAACATACTCATGATCGGGTCATCTTATATCACCCCTGACTGGTCATCCTAAACCCTAAACCCTAAACCCTAAACCCTAACTCTGCCCCTCTTCTGGCCATGATCAGTAGAGCGTGATCATTTAGAGTTAGCATCATACCGATAACTTCTTATGAAGCTATTCTGATCGGGGACTGCTCAAGTAAGATTTTATCTGATCTGTAGATCTACTATTATGTGTTGACACATCAATGATACAAATCAAATCATACTTAAGATATTACTACAACACTTAGTAATATGAATGCCGATTTTATTTCAACTAATAATCTTTATTACATGAGTAGATTGAAAATACATTGTGCTAGGGCACAAAAACCCAACAGTCTCCCACTTGTCCTAGACCCAATTGGTATTCCAATATAAACCCATTCCCCTGACATGTTCCTCATGCTTATGTAGGGTTTTGGAGCGTTCTAGATCGTCATCGAGATAGCGGAAGCAATAAAAGATAATCTACTCCAAACCTTGTCCAAGAACATTTAAACCATTAAATCCCAAAGCAAAATCTATTCCACAAGATATTTACCTTTAAGTCTTGTTTGAATCGATAAAGAAGAACGTTCGGATCTTCTTCTCTAAAGCAAGTCCACACCAAGAGAATGATCTTCAAGATCCTTCACTTAATTGCCTACTAGAACAATTAAATGAAGAACAAGAGAGCAAGATGGAGGAAGAACACCAAGGTGGCCGGCCACAATGAGAGAGAAAGAGAGGTTTTTGTGAGTTTTGTGACTTAATCAATTAATGAAATAATGTCTTGCAATATATCTCATCATCCAACTCACAAGTATGGGTTAAAAGTGATTGGTATGGGCTTAAAGGAGCTTTAACCCATACCCCTTAAATCACTCACCTCTTAATCCACAACTACCAACTAAGCATGGTGTTGTGTGGCCCCCACATTGGCCCCACCAAGTGGGCCGGCCATATGGCCTTATTGGGCCCTTATTGGGCCGGCCATGAGGCTTCATGGGCCGAGCCCAATGGGCCCTCCCGTGTTGTCTCATGCCGCGTCCAAAAGTTTCCCGACCCTTTTGTCGCTACTTATCAAACAAAGTCCGACGCGATATCGACGAAAAACTCAATTTTTCTCGATTCGCTAATTATTCTCTCAAACCGAACCTATGGCACAAAACCTCCAGTTTTGTCCATATACTTCTCCTTAAGAAACATCCATGTTTCCTTGTCTCAAGTTATCCGTCTTGTATGTGTGTGACCCTCTAGGCTCATGCCACCGTTGGCAGATCGGCGCAAGAATTGCTCTTGCCCGATCCATCATAAGTGGTCTCTAGTAAAACATTATGATTACCCAAGGTGCATGATGATCGATGATTCGACTTAACCTTTGTGCGTACAAGTCACCATCCTTTTATCTCTAGATATCCCGATTGATTACAAGGCATAGAGTCGTCTCCCTTGTTTAATCAATCATTGTTACTTGATATGCGAGATGACTGAGAAATGATAACCCGTATCATTTTACATGGCCATGCTTTTCTCTCATTCGGTCTCCATCAAGAGGCCTTCTAACGGATATCTTTCCCATACCGTAGTATGAGGGATAAATCCCTTAGCCGTCTTTCGTGTCACTCATGCAACCCGTTCCGCCACCCAATCATGCCCTTCATAGCAATCCTTTTACAGAAAGCGTTTGGCGCAAGTTAAAGCCGTACGTTCATTGCATAGTGATCACAAAGACTCCTTGGTCTAAGGACGTCGTGACGAGCTATCGCATTTGAATATGTTTATGGCTTAATCTATGAAAACACTATTCAATGCGGGTCGTCCGATATCAATCACCTCATGATATCTATGATATGGTTCCAGGATCCCACATCCTTATGACAAGTAGAACTACGTCATTAAGAACCATTCCTCATACTGGTCACTTTCAAGGAAGCATAGGTTGACCAGGGACTTGTTAAGTGTGATCCGTACAGATTTATGGTTCTACTACTTTAGTGGTCATAAATCAGATCATGCTTAACATATTACTTCAACATATAAGTAATATAAAGCCGTTTATATTTATACATCACAAACGATGATATTTGTACATAGACGTTTACAGGCTAATACCAATTGGACTAGGGCACAAATGCTATCAATCTCCCACTTGCCCTTAGCTCCAATCTAAGTCCCAGTCTATACCCATTGACCTAACATGTTTTTCATGTTTATCTTGAGGAAGAGCCTTGGTCAATGGGTCGGCTGTGTTATCATCAGTTGCAACGTATTGGATCTTCACGTCACCTCTAGCAATTATGTCGCGGATGATGTGATACTTTCTGAGTACATGTTTGGATCTGTTATGTGCCCTGGGTTCTTTAGCTTGCGCAATAGCCCCGGTGTTGTCACAATAAAAGTCTACTGGGTTAGACGGGTTTTTAATTACACCTAACCCAGCCATGAAACTCCTGATCCATACAGCCTCTTTTGCCGCCTCACATGCGGCAATGTACTCAGCTTCCGTTGTAGAGTCGGCAATGGTATCCTGCTTCTTACTTTTCCAGCTGAATGCTCCACTGTTCAACATAAACACATATCCCAACTGACTCTTAAAGTCATCGGGGTCTGTCTGAAAACTAGCGTCGACATATCCTTTGACGACGAGATCATCATTTCTGCCCCCGTATACAAGAAAAGCGTCCTTGGTTTTTCTCAAATATTTGAGAATCGCCTTGACAGCAATCCAGTGTGCCTCACCGGGTTTGGATTGATGTCTACTGGTACAACTTAGGGCAAACGAGACATCCGGTCTCGTGCATATCATGGCATACATTATGGACCCTATAGCCGAAGCATATGGGATCTCATTCATTCTTGCTAGCTCTACAGGTGTCTCAGCACCCTGCTTCTTGCTAAGCTTTATGCCATGACGCATGGGCAGCAATCCTTTCTTTGAATCTTGCATTGAGAATCGTCTCAACACCTTGTCTATATAAGTGCTTTGACTTAAGCCCAAGACCCGCTTGGCACGGTCTCTATATATCTTGATTCCCAAGATGTAAGAGGCCTCGCCTAAGTCCTTCATTGAGAAACACTCACCTAACCAAGTCTTCGTTAAGAGCAAGGTAGGGACGTCGTTACCAATGAGCAGTATGTCTTCAACATAAAGCACTAAAAAGATTATATTGCTCCCACTTGCCTTTTTATACACACAAGGTTCATCATCGTTCTTGACGAAGCCAAACTGTTTTACTACTTCATCAAAACGCTGATTCCAACTCCGAGATGCTTGCTTCAAACCATAGATTGATTTGAGCAACTTGCAAATCTTTCCCTTATTCTTTGGATCCTCAAAACCCTCAGGCTGAGACATATAAACGTCCTCAGCTAACCTCCCGTTGAGGAAGGCGGTTTTGACATCCATTTGCCATATCTCATAGTTGTGATACGCTGCTATGGCAAGAAGAATGCGGATAGATTTGACCATAGCTACTGGAGAAAAGGTCTCTTCATAGTCAATTCCGTGGATTTGTCTATAACCTTTTGCTACCAGTCTCGCTTTATAGGTCTGAGGTTTGCCATCCATGTCAATCTTTATTTTAAAGATCCATTTACACCCTATGACCTTAACATCAGGGGTATGATCTACCAAGTCCCACACTTGATTATCTGACATGGATTGCATTTCTTCCCTCATGGCGTCCAGCCATTTCTCAGAGTCGGTTCCGTCCAAAGCCTCTCGAAAGGTAGCTGGATCATTGTCCACTAGTACTAAACCATCACCTTCAGTTACTAAGAACCCGTATCTGACAGGTGCATGACTTATCCTTTCAGAGCGCCTCGGACCGTCCTCATTAACTGCAGCTATTGGTTCTTGCTCAATGACCACTTCTGGCTCTACCTCTTCTAGTGGGTCCTCTCGTGGTTCCCGAGTGACCATCTCATCTAGAACTTCATCTAGATGAATAGCCCTCCCACTGACTGTCTTGGAAATGAACTCTTTTTCCAAGAACGTCCCACCTCGAGCGACAAAAACTTTATTTTCGCTCGGCTTATAGAAGTAGTATCCTTTTGTTTCTTTTGGATATCCGACGAAAGTGCATTTATCTGATCTTGGTTCGAGCTTGGTTGCAAGCAACCTTTTAACATAAGCCTCGCAACCCCAGATTTTAAGGAAGGACAAAACGGGTTCCTTCCCGTACCATTTTTCAAATGATGTCCCTTCCACTGCTTTCGACGGAGCCCTGTTTATTATGAAAGCGGCCGTTTGCAGAGCATAACCCCAGAAGGAGATCGGGAGATCAGTGAGACTTAACATTGATCGAACCATATCTAACAATGTCCGATTCCTCCGTTCGGACACACCATTAAGTTGCGGTGTTCCTGGCGGAGTCCACTGAGATAGTATTCCACCTTCAGTAAGATAACTAAGAAACTCCTCGGATAAGTATTCTCCACCCCGATCAGAACGGAGTGCCTTGATACTCTTTCCGAGTTGGTTTTCTACTTCAGTCCTAAACTCTTTGAATTTATCAAAAGCTTCGGACTTATGTCTCATGAGATAGACATAACCATATCTACTGAAATCGTCAGTAAATGTGATAAAGTAGCCTAAACCACCTCTGGCATGCGTACTCATTGGTCCACATACGTCTGAATGTATTAGACCTAATAAGTCACCTGCCCTCTCACCTAAACCAGTGAAGGGCGCTTTAGTCATCTTGCCCATTAAACAAGCTTCGCATCTTTCAATCGCTTGGAATTCGAATTGACTTAGAAGTCCGCGCTTATGAAGCGCTGAGATGCGTTTCTCATTTATGTGACCCAGACGACAATGCCAGATTAGAGTTTGGTCTAAATCATTAGTTTTAAACCTCTTAGCATTTATATTATAGAGCATGTTGGATTTCGAGTTTTGCATATTCAATATGTATAATCCTCCAACAGTGTGAGCATTGCCATAATATATGTTGTTGCGCATAATATCAAAAAACCCGTTTTTAATATTGAAATAATAACCTTCTTTCTCTAGAAGAGAAATTGAGATAATATTCCTGCTGAAAGCAGGTACGCAAAAAACATCATTTAGTTCAATTACAAGCCCACTGGGCAAAGCAAGGTTCACAGAACCTACGGCAGTTGCGGCAACTCTGGTATTGTTCCCAACTCTTAGGTCCACCTCGCTTTCCCCACCATCTCTTCTACTGTGTAACACCTGCACATCGGCACAGATATGAGACTCAGCTCCAGTATCTAGTACCCAGGTATTTATTGTAGAAAGATATAGCTCTAATGGAATACCTGATGAAGTGGCGGCCCCACCGCCCTTCTTCTGATCCTCCTTCAACTGCTGACAGTCTTTCTTCCAATGACCAGGCTTTTGACAATAGAAACAGACCGACTCCTTTGCCTTCCCTTTGCCTTGTACGGGCATGTGAGGTCTAGGAATAAATGGTCGTCTGTTCTTCCCTGCCAGGTGTCTTGGGCCTTTACCCTTGCCACCAACAGCTTTGAAGTTGGGTCCCTTCTTGACCATGAAGACATTTTTGGACGAACTGCCCCTTATGCTCTTCTCGGCAGTTACTAGCATGCTGTGCAACTCCGACGCGGTCTTGTCCAAATCATGCATGTAATAGTTCATGACGAACCCACCATATGCATGAGGAAGGGATTGCAGAATAAAATCCGCTGCCATTTCCTTTTCCATAGACATACCGATACTAGTCATATGGTCAAAATGCCCCTTCATTTGTAGGACGTGAGGACCTACGGAGCTGCCTGCTGACATCTTGCAGGCTATGAGTTCTCGGAGAACAGTGTATTTTTCAATACGTACTTTCTCCTTGAACATATCCTTGATCTGTGCAAACATTGCAAACGGATCATGGGATAGCTCCATAAACTGCTTTTGGAGGTCCGCCTCCATGCAGCCCAGCATGACACACGCAACGTCGATAGAGTCGCTAAGGTGTTTCTGGTACGCATCCTTAACGACCCTTGTTGCGTTGGCAGCTGGCTCCTCAGGGATAGCCTTATCAAGGACGTACTCCCTGCGTTCCATTTTTAATACAAGTCGTAAATTTCTGTCCCAGTCTAGATAATTTGTTCCGTTGAGTTTACACTTCTCGAGTATAGTCCTCAATGACAAATTAGACGAATTTGTTGAATTACTAGCCATTTCTACACGAAGAAAGTAAATTTAATCAGAATAGTTGAATAAATTTACGAAGATCCGAATTAAACACCAACCATTAGATTCTAAAATTAGAATCTTTAAACCAAGATCCCTTATTCGTCATTTGAAGTGCGCTAAGGCGCACCGCTCCAATTGACTTATTTAGGTAGGACATCCGTCCAATTACAACCCGTGTAACTCTTAGTCAGGGTATGTGTAAAACACACGGCTTACCCTTCCGATGCCCCAGCTCGACCTCAGGCCAAGAATCGTGGTTGAGTCAGCCAACTTTCACTAACGAGTTAACTTTGTGCAGATGCTCCGCTAAGGCGCACGACATCCCACAAAGTTTACCATTCCTATCTAGAACCCATTCGATCGATGCTCCGCTAAGGCGCACGACACCGATAAAATGTTTCTACATGGGTGTGAATTAGGGTGGCATCTCACTTGACTCAAATTAACTTGTAATTTGGTTGTGTTTAATAATTCGAAAGTATTTGGTACAATTACGAATCCGTCACCAACAACCCGTGTTGTGATGTTTCTAATTGTATCACATACTATCTTCATTTGAATCCGTCATTTGCAACCCATGCAAAATACGTTTCAAACTTGAACTCATCCATCACAACCCGTGTGGTGATAGTTCACAACGCTTTAAACATGCAAACAATTAAAGTTTGTTTTTAATCTTTGCATGTGAGGTGATCGCTTATAAACTTATAAACTAATCATGCAACCATGCAATTAATTTAAATGATTCAAGCAAGTAACCATAAAGCGTTAAATATGCATTTTATAGCCCATCCTAATCTTAGGAATCTACGAGTCTTCACATCTTCTCGTCTTTCTCATTCGGGCTCCCACTAGCTCTTGGACTTCCTCCAAGACCGTCATCGTGCTCGATTTTCCATCCTTCTCGTCTTTGAGTAATAATTACAATTAATACTCGGTTCGTAGACCGGATAAAAAATAATTACACTTTATGGGCTCGAATAAAAGAATAATTACACGCTAACACTAACGGTATGCAAACCGTGAAAGCGATAAATCTAATGGGCTACTAAAGCATCATACATTTCATCACATCATCCAACATGTTATCACACAAACTTGTTATCAAATAATATGCAATAATTCCGGTTTTACTTTTGCCAAGTTGCTTGGTCGGGTTTATCGAAACTAGACCTTTTCGAAAAACGGTTTATCGAAACCGATCAAATTTTGAAAGTTTTCGAAATATTGGATCGTGGGTTCGTGAAATGGATCAAACACCACACACGAACCAAGTTGGGCCAAGCCAATGGGCCGAGGGCCCATTGGGCCGAGCCCAACCATGCACGGCCCGGTTTGGGCCTTGGAAGGCCCAAACCCGGCTTGCCGCCACTCTCGGCCTCGGCCGAGAGTGGGGACGGGCCCGGTCACTGCCGGCCTCCCCGGCCTCCGGTGACCTCCGTCCGGTACCTCCGATCCGGCTCCCCGAGAGTCTCTTCTCGGACCCGACAAATCCAATAATTTCCGAAAAATTCCAAATTTAATATATTTTTCAAAAGTAACATATTTCATGCAAATATCCCAAAAAGCATTAAAATCATGTTATCAACTTTTGGCATGAAAATAATCACAAAACCGAAATAAATTCAACAAGACAAAGATTAAGAGGGTAACCAACCAGGCTCTGATACCACTGTAGGGTTTTGGATCGTTCTAGATCGTCATCGAGATAGCGGAAGCAATAAAAGATAATCTACTCCAAACCTTGTCCAAGAACATTTAAACCATTAAATCCCAAAGCAAAATCTATTCCACAAGATATTTACCTTTAAGTCTTGTTTGAATCGATAAAGAAGAACGTTCGGATCTTCTTCTCTAAAGCAAGTCCACACCAAGAGAATGATCTTCAAGATCCTTCACTTAATTGCCTACTAGAACAATTAAATGAAGAACAAGAGAGCAAGATGGAGGAAGAACACCAAGGTGGCCGGCCACAATGAGAGAGAAAGAGAGGTTTTTGTGAGTTTTGTGACTTAATCAATTAATGAAATAATGTCTTGCAATATATCTCATCATCCAACTCACAAGTATGGGTTAAAAGTGATTGGTATGGGCTTAAAGGAGTTTTAACCCATACCCCTTAAATCACTCACCTCTTAATCCACAACTACCAACTAAGCATGGTGTTGTGTGGCCCCCACATTGGCCCCACCAAGTGGGCCGGCCATATGGCCTTATTGGGCCCTTATTGGGCCGGCCATGAGGCTTCATGGGCCGAGCCCAATGGGCCCTCCCGTGTTGTCTCATGCCGCGTCCAAAAGTTTCCCGACCCTTTTGTCGCTACTTATCAAACAAAGTCCGACGCGATATCGACGAAAAACTCAATTTTTCTCGATTCGCTAGTTATTCTCTCAAACCGAACCTATGGCACAAAACCTCCAGTTTTGTCCATATACTTCTCCTTAAGAAACATCCATGTTTCCTTGTCTCAAGTTATCCGTCTTGTATGTGTGTGACCCTCTAGGCTCATGCCACCGTTGGCAGATCGGCGCAAGAATTGCTCTTGCCCGATCCATCATAAGTGGTCTCTAGTAAAACATTATGATTACCCAAGGTGCATGATGATCGATGATTCGACTTAACCTTTGTGCGTACAAGTCACCATCCTTTTATCTCTAGATATCCCGATTGATCACAAGGCATAGAGTCGTCTCCCTTGTTTAATCAATCATTGTTACTTGATATGCGAGATGACTGAGAAATGATAACCCGTATCATTTTGCATGGCCATGCTTTTCTCTCATTCGGTCTCCATCAAGAGGCCTTCTAACGGATATCTTTCCCATACCGTAGTATGAGGGATAAATCCCTTAGCCGTCTTTCGTGTCACTCATGCAACCCGTTCCGCCACCCAATCATGCCCTTCATAGCAATCCTTTTACAGAAAGCGTTTGGCGCAAGTTAAAGCCGTACGTTCATTGCATAGTGATCACAAAGACTCCTTGGTCTAAGGACGTCGTGACGAGCTATCGCATTTGAATATGTTTATGGCTTAATCTATGAAAACACTATTCAATGCGGGTCATCCGATATCAATCACCTCATGATATCTATGATATGGTTCCAGGATCCCACATCCTTATGACAAGTAGAACTACGTCATTAAGAACCATTCCTCATACTGGTCACTTTCAAGGAAGCATAGGTTGACCAGGGACTTGTTAAGTGTGATCCGTACAGATTTATGGTTCTACTACTTTAGTGGTCATAAATCAGATCATGCTTAACATATTACTTCAACATATAAGTAATATAAAGCCGTTTATATTTATACATCACAAACGATGATATTTGTACATAGACGTTTACAGGCTAATACCAATTGGACTAGGGCACAAATGCTATCAGCTTAGGCTGCGGTAGTGCCTTAGTTAAGGGGTCAACTAGATTATCATGCGTTGAAACGTAGCTTATCTCTACTTCGCCTTTATCAACCATCTCTCTGATGATGTGATACTTTCTCTCAACGTGCTTGGTTCGGTTGTGAAATCTGGGCTCTCTAGCGAGTGCTACGGCCCCCGTGTTGTCACACCTTAAGCTCACGGGATCAGACATTCGTGGCAGTACATCTAATCCACTCAAGAAGCTCCTGACCCACACCGCCTCCTTAGCTGCTTCTGACGCAACTATGTATTCCGCCTCCGTGGTGGAGTCGGCTATTGTTGCTTCCTTAAAGCTTTTCCAACTGAAAGCTCCCCCGTTCAACATGAACACATACCAACCTTGAGACTTAAAATCATGTGGGTCTGTCTAAAAACTAGCATAAACATATCCAGTGACGCTTACTTCTCCTTCTATCCCGCCATACACTAAGAAGGTGTCATTTGTTCTCCTCAGATACTTGAGGATACACTTGACGGTAGTCTAGTGATCTTGGCCTGGGTTAGACTGAAATCTGCTGGCACAGCTGAGGGCAAACGATACGTCAGGCCTCGTACAGATCATGGTATACATGATGGATCCCACTGCCGAAGCATACGGGATTCCATTCATTTTCTTAAGCTCATCAGGTGTTTTAGGACACTGTTTCTTGCTGAGCTTGATGTCATGTCTTACCGGGAGGTTCCCTTTCTTAGAGTCAAGCATTGAGAATATTCTCAACACTTTATCGATGTAGGTGCTCTGACTTAGGCCAAAAATTCTCTTGGATCGATCTCTATAGATCCTGATCCCTAGAATGTAAGCGGCCTCTCCTAAGTCCTTCATGGAGAAACACTTCCCTAACCAAGCTTTGGTCTGAAGCAAGGTTGGGACGTTGTTTCCCATGACCAGTATATCGTCGACATACAGCACCAGGAACACTATGTTACTCCCACTGCTCTTCTTGTAGATACAGGGTTCATCTGGATTTCGGATGAACCCGAACTCTTTTACGGCTTCATCGAACCGTAAGTTCCAACTCCTGGAAGCTTGCTTCAATCCATAAATGGATCGTTGCAGCTTACACACCTTTTCGGGATGTTCTGAATCAACAAAACCTTTTGGCTAGGTCATATAGACATCCTCCTGCAAATTCCTGTTAAGGAATGCAGTTTTGGCGTCCATTTGCATTATCTCGTAATCGAAATATGCTGCAATGGCTAACATCATCCGAATTGACTTAATCATCGCTACTGGCGAAAAAGTCTCATCATATTCCATGTCTTGGACTTGAAGATAACCTTTTGCAACCAGTCTTGCTTTGTAAGTCTCAGGCTTTCCGTCCATATCTGTCTTTAACTTAAATATCCACTTGCACCCTATGGGTTTTATCCTAGGTGTGCTGTCTACTAAGTTCCAGACCTGATTGTCATTCATGGAATTCATTTCCTCATCCATGGCATTCTGCCATTCTTTTGAGTCGGGACTGGCCAAGGTTTGCTGAACTGTTGCAGGATCATCCTGATCTACAACTATCAAGTCATTACCCTCTGTGGCTAAGAAGCCATATCTGGCTGGGTTTGACGAGATCTTTCAAACCTCCTTGGTCCTACAAGAGTTTCTGTTGTAATAGGACTTGGTTCAGTTACCTCATCGGGTACCTCTATATCCTCTATAAGTTGTTCTGTGTCTTCTCAAATTTCTTCAACAAGCACAGGACTCCCACTAGGATTCTTGGATAAGAATTCTCTTTCCAAGAAAACCCCTCCTTGAGCAACAAAGACTTTGTTCTCTTCGGGTTTGTAGAAGTAGTACCCCATGGTTCCTTTGGGGTACCCTACAAAGACACACTTATCTGCTTGGGTTCGAGTTTATCACCAAGCAACCGCTTGACGTAAACATCGCACCCCCAGATCTTTAGGAAAGACAGCTTGGGAGCTTTTCCTTGCCAAACCTCAAATGGAGTGGTCTCCACTGCCTTTGTAGGTGCCCGATTCAAAATGAATGCGGCCGTTTCTAGGGCATGGCCCAAGAAAGATACTGGAAGGTCGGCGTGACTCATCATGGAACGAACCATCTCAAGCAGGGTTCTGTTCCTCCATTCAGAAACACCATTCAGCTGAGGGGTTCCTGGCGGAGTTAATTATGAGAGTATACCATTATCCCTTAGGTGACTGAGAAATTCTTGATCTAAGTACTCGCCACCTCGATCGGAACGAAGTGCCTTTATACTTTTACCAAGCTGGTTATGTACTTCATTCCGGAATTCTTTGAATTTATCAAAGGATTTCGACTTATGTCTTATTAAATAGACATACCCATACCTACTGAAATCGTCGGTAAAGGTTATGAAGTATCTAAAACCTCTCCTGGCTTGTGTACTCATGGGCCCACATACGTCTGAATGTATTAGGCCCAGGAGATCACTCGCCCTTTCACCTAAGCCGCCAAAAGGCGCCTTTGTCATCTTTCCCATAATGCAAGATTCGCATCTCTCGATTGGTGTGAATTCAAACGGGCTTAATAGCCCACACTTATGAAGTGTCGAGACGCGTTTCTCGCCTATGTGGCCTAGACGACAGTGCCGCATCACTGTCTAGTTTAAGTCATCCGACTTCAACCTCTTATTTACGTTATAGTTTGAACTGTAGTTAGTGTTATCAATATTTAAAATATATAATTCACCAACCATGGATGCAGTGCCATAAACGATATTATTTCTTGATAAAGTAAATAAGCCATTGTCTATGGCAAATACAAAACCAAGTTTGTCCAAACTGGACACTGAAATAATATTCCTACTAAATGTAGGTACATATAATATATCGTCCAAAACTAAAATAAGCCCTGTGGGCATCCTAAGACTAATAGAACCGACAGCCGTCGTTGACACCGAATTGTTGTCTATGACTCTCATATCCCGCTCGCCTTTCCCAAGGAGCTTCTTACTTTCTAGATCCTGCAGATTAACACAAATGTGAGTTTCTGCTCCGGTATCAACTACCCATGTATCTGAGAAAGTAACGTTGAGATTATACTCAACAATGTAAATATCTGATCTAGGTCCTGAAGGGTGTCCTCTCTTCTGCAAGCTCTTCACATATTCCTTGTGCTGCCTGTAATCCTTCTTCTAATGACCTGGCTGCTGGCAGTAGTAACAGACTACCTCTGAGGTCGAAGTGCTCCCATCGGTTCTAGGAACCGCTTGGATCCTCGGACCTCTAGGTGCCCTTATCTGCCCAGCTAGGTGCATTGGTGCCTTACCCTTACCTGACACTGCTGGTGTCTTGCCCTTGTTGGAATGTCCTGGTGACTTGCCAATAGGTTTGCCAGCTCTTTTGAAGCTGACACCCTTATTGACCATCAGAACCTCAGGGGTCTTGCCCTTGAGATTTTTCTCTACTGTCACCAACATCTCATGTAGTTCCTTGATAGTCTTTTCCATATTATGGAGATTGTAATTTGTGATCACATCTCCATAAACCTTTGGAAGAGACATCAGGACTATGTCTGATTTCAGCTGCTCTGTGAATTTGTGACCTAGGCTGGCCAAGTGATCAAAGAGCCGCTTCATCTTGAGGACATGTAGGCTCACTGCCTCACCAGCATTCAGCATGCTGTAAAATAACTCCCTAAGAGTGTCGTATCTTCCGACACGAGCATTCTTCTGGTAGTATATTCTTATTTCCTCCATCATCTCTTGGGGATCGCCCATGAGATGCATGAACTGGTCCTGAGTGTCATTTTCTATGGACCCGACCATGAGGATGCCAACATCTTGTCGATCGCTTATGTACTTGTCATAAGCGTTCTTATCAGCCTCGCTGGCATCATATGCAGGCTCTTTTAAAGGCTTGTCTGTAAGGACATACTCCTGTCTGTCATACTGAAGGGCAAGCTTCAGGTTCCTCTCCCAAACCAGGAAGTTGGTCCCTGTCAGCCTATCACTCGACAGAAGAGAATTTAAGGCTTCACTGCCAGAACGTGTTGATTTGGGTTGCGACGATGCCATTAATCTATACATGAAAATAAATTCGATCAGATTCTTAATTAAGTTGAAGTGAGAGATACTTGATTATGAACATTTCTGATTCTTGTGTCTGAATCTAAACCAAGATCTCCGCATACCCAAAACTGAAGTGAGTTAATCTCATCGCCCCAGTTTTGGAAATTGGAGTAGGACAGTCCAGTCCTTTCACAATTCCATGTGATTCTTGGCTAGGGCTTATACATTGTATGTATACGGCATTACCCTATATCTGATACCCTGGCTCAGATCATCTGAGAATCGCAGCCAAGTCAACCAATTTTTAACGCATGGTCCAATCTGCATGGTTACTACGCTAATGCACACGTACCCATGTAGAATAGTCCATCTTCTATTAGAACCCATTCTCATGGATCCATGTTAATCATATCCACCCATGAGTCGGAGAACTAATCAAAGTGATGAAAAGTGGCCGGTATCTAGCTTGACTTGAAATTATTTGCCTTTTAAATGTCCATTATCACTGATCATTATTTGATCTTAATTTGAAATTATCATCTACAAATCCATGTAGAGATACTTTCAATTCCGGTTTACATGTGCGTGATTAACTTATTAATATTAATCTTTACACGTGTGGGTGATGATCTAATTAACATGAACTTATGAAAATTAACTCATACATTCATAAACACAAATGTAAATTAGCTTTAGCTAGCCCGCTAACCCTACTGGAATAAACTAAAACCTATACTAGGTCTTGTCTTTCCTCATTCTCCTGGACTCCCACTGGCTCCACGCCTCCTCGGGATTACCGTCCTTCTCTTCGGTTCTTCTCGTCTTGGGACTTCGTAATTACATTTAATTTTAAATAAAATAAATGCTGTGACACGCAGGTCACATTTAAATTACAATCCAAAAGCAATTCGCAGGTTGCAAACCGAAATTAAATTCTAAATTCGGGCTAACATAGCAATCATGTTGCAAACACCGTGTTATCAAACAATCATGTTTTCAAACAAGTATGTTATCAAGCAAACATATTAATTCCGATTTTATCTTGATTTAAATCATAAAATGCGGTTTATCAAAACTGTTTTCTTGAACTGGTTAAGTTCGGAATTAAATCGGTTCACTTGCTGGTATATCGAAACCGAACCGTTCTGAAATTTTAATTAATTATTGCTGAAAATTCTGGATTTTTCCGGGGTCGGTTCTGACCCGAATCCATTCTGATTTGACCGAACCAAAATTGACCCGAGGGAAAATTTTGGGTTCGACCAAACCCTAGCCGCAAGGGCTTCCGCGCCGTGAGCGACCAACCCGTGAGGAATTATTTGAGGGTTACAATCAATTAATTTCATGCCCATACAAGAAATTAACCTCAAATATCCGAATTAATAAGGATCTTGCATGATCATGAGATCTAGGCTAGAATCAAAAGTTGAATATTACCTTTGATTAAAATCTCTTTGTTACTAAATAGTATTTAGTAACCTCTAAAGATCGTCCACACGGGAAGAGCAATCCGAGGATACTCACAATGATCCTTACTAGAAGATCGAAGCAAGCAAAACGGATGGAGAGAGGAGGAGGGAGGGTGGCCGGTCGGCTAAGAGAGAGAGAGAGAGAGGAGAGCGGCTAGGGTTTTTGAAAAATAATTCCCTTAATTTTCAGATCTGAAAATTACCCTTTTATAAACTTTTTTAGGCAATAATTCATTAAAGGCCTTAATAGGCTTAAAGCCCAAAGCTTTTAATTATGTAGAGAAGCCCATTCTAGCTTAGCCCATTCTGGCTAGTCCCACTTTAGTTAAATTAATTAAATCTATTTAATTAGATTATAATTAATTGGTCCAGCTAAACCGTTCTTGATTTCCGGTTTAGTCTTAAACCGAAATCGGTCTAATCCGGTTTAATCCAAAATCGGATTTTGTCTCTCTCGTGATTCCTCCATATGATTCCATCTGTTTTACTCAACCTTTAGTGTGTGACCCTCTAGGCTCACGACACGTCGGCGGACTGGTAAAATTACCATTTTACCCTTTCCATCATGAGTGGCCTCTAGCAAGACATCATGATTATCCAACGCTTGTGATTATCGAGATTTCGACTTAATCTTGTCGTACATGAATCTATCCTTTTATCCTCTTGATATTTTTGACAACCACGAGGCATAGACAAGTCATCCTCGTTCTATTGTCCTGTTTCTTGATAATGAGTTAACTGAATTATAACTGATACTATGTATCGACTGCATGGCCATGCTATTGTATTTCAGTTGTACTCATCAAGTGGCCTAAACTGATATCTGCTCACACGTGCGTATGAGGGATAAATCCTTCAACGATCTATTGAGTCAACTCATGTAACTCGTGATCGAACCAATCACAGTCGTTATTGTAACCCTTTTAAAGGAGACGTTAGACTGAGTCAAACTCATCACTCATTACACAGTGACCTCAATGGTCCTTCTGTCTGAGGATGTGATTCCATGTGCCGACATATGAGTATGTTCATGACTGTGTCTATGTAACATACTCATGATCGGGTCGTCCTATATCACCCCTGACTGGTGATACTATGACCTAACTCTGGCCCCCTTCTGGCCATGATCAGTAGAGCGTGATCATTTAGAGTTAGCATCATACCGATCGCTTCTTATGAAGCTATTCTGATCGGGGACTGCTCAAGTAAGATTTTATCTGATCTATAGATCTACTATAATGAGTTGACACATCAATGATACAAATCAAATCATACTTAAGATATTACTACAACACTTAGTAATATGAATGCCGATTTTATTTCAACTAATAATCTTTATTACATGATTAGGTTAAAAATACATTGTGCTAGGGCACAAAAACCCAACAATATATATATATATATATAAAGTAGGTATCAAATACAAACTAGGGGAAAAT